>JAQIYC010000460.1:0-13744 GCA_034699545.1 Porobelba spinosa
AATATAATATATGTTTCATTTTTAATGCAAATTATTATAATAAGTAAAAATTATATTTTTGATATGGTTTGTAAAAATGTAATTAATTTTTTAATAAATTATTTCTATAAAAATTATTATTTTATTTTAAACTAAAATTGTTGTCAAAAAGCTGTTAATAAAAAGTTATTGCGCGAAGAAAACTAAATTTGTTTCACATATTAAATTGATAACAAAAATGTGATTTTGATTTGCAGTGATCTTTAGCTCAATTTGAACTCCAAGTCTAATAAATCTAAAAGAAAGCAATGATTTGTTGGCTTGAAATGAGAGAGAATTGAGTGTTTGGCTCGAAATTGATATTATGATTGTATTGAGTGTGAAATGAGTGGCAAATCTCAATCATAATTATCGGTAATTCAATATATCGTTCACTTCTAGTATTTGATTCAAACAATTACTGCAAAACTAATTTTAGCCAAAACTAAATTTTTTTGTTTTATTACTTCAAACTAAAAGAAAAAATTATTTAGTGAAATACGATCAGTGATGTTGAATGTGAATAAACTTGAGCTAAAATAAACATATTTTTCGAACACAACACATGAATAAGAATTTTTATTACATACAGACGAGCAAAATGTTATTCAACCAGAAATTCAGTTATGCATTCATTCCTATTATTGCAAAGCATTTGTCATTTTCTGCATTAAAATTAAATAAATTTATGATAAAATGGGGAAAAAATTCTATACTTGTATTCAAAGTTGAATTTAAAAGCAAACATTAAATTGCATTCAAAACGAGACTATTTTAGCACAAATTACCCAAATTTTGTCATTAATTTTGCACTAATTTTGCAAAAACCTAAGCTTTTATTTTTGCAAATGTATTGACGCGTTATATAGTCTCGAAGTTGTGGCACATATTCAGACAATATCATTGACATCGCGAGTGAAATGTGTGGATCAGTTGAATCATTCGGTTGCCCTAACATTGAACCCATAGCCAAATAACATGCTTTCGTACAAAAAGTCGTTTCGATTTTTTCAAATTTGTTTCACTTCTTCATTCCGAGAGACAGTTCCGAAACGCAGACGAAGAGGAAAAACAAAAAAAGAATTTCTAAAGCAGTGATCATTAGATACACAAAATAGTAGTCCAACTGAAGAGTTGCGAAGCGAGTCATCAACTCTTCAACTCTTCATTCAGTTTGTGTCGACCGATCAGAACAATTGCCTTTAACCGGATTAGAGCAACAAAGACAACTGGAAGTGCTGTCGACCCAACCCTATCCACTAAAAATTCTTTTGATTACCAGAAAAGTCTGTGATTTTCCATTCAATTTATTCTCCAGTTTTCGCTTTTCATTCAAAAAATACTAGTTTTTCGGTTTCACTATATTTTCTCCAAACGACTGGTGATTATTAAAACCAATTTTGAGTTTCAAAAAACTTTTTATATTATTTAGTTATATATTATATATATTTTTATCACTCGTTTCCCAAACAATTTTAGTCTTTTAACAATTTACGCTCGAATTTAATTATAGCCAAAATTTATGACCAAAAGCCTCGTAATTATGTTCTTGTGTTTAAATGTTGAGATTATCTCATTTGCGCAGAAATACATTTATTTGTAAATAACTTTTTAAAAAGGCTTTTGTTGTTTGTGTTTTCGAAAAGTCATTTACACTACAAAATAGATATAAGTATTTTGTCTTTTGTTTTAATGTTTAAAATAGATTAAAAGTAAATATTTTTTCGAAATTTTTCGTTACAAAATTGATGTGAATTTTTCTGTCTTTAAAATTAATGAGAAATTTTCGCCAAATTCTCGAATTAAGATAATTTTAATTTAAAATTATAATTTGCAGACAAACAACAAGAAGATAGTGAGTGAGAAAAATATTTGAATTTTAATCGATATAATGAAAACTTCAGAAACAACTTTAAAAATTCATAATTCTTTATATAAAATATAAATTTAATAAAACGACAAAAAATTGCATATTTTTAATGAGAAATTCGCGCATAATATTAAAAGCACATAAAAATTCGTTTTAATGAATTGCGATTAACATAAATAATTAAATAGATAAGAAAAATAGAGTCTTGAATAATTTTTATTTTTCAAACAATTTGAGCCCTAAAACGCTAAACAGAATAACTACTACTCTATTCAGTAGTTGTAACTCAAGAGTAATATATCGCCAGAAGTCTAGTTCACAATTGGATCACTAGAGAGACGAAAATTTTTGCGAAAATTTGTATTTTTGCTGTAAAACAGTCGCTGAGAGAGTGATGTGTGGTTTCGAGTGAGAGAATAGTCAGTCAACTGCTCGAAAACATAACAATTAATTTGAATTTTTCCCAAAGTCTAACCTTTATATACGTAAGAGTAAGCGTTGGCTTAATATTGCAATCATTTATATACTGTATATAAATATATAGAAAAAGAGATAATTTCGGATTCAGATATTCATTACGCGTCTATTTAATGTTAAATGTCTTTATTTGGTTTAAAAACTAATGGCTTCTGCAAACAATCTCAAAGTCTAAACCACTAGAAAAATATCATTTCGTTATTTTACTAATGATTTTCAAACAAAATTCGGAAAAATTCTCATTTTCTTGTAATAAGAATTTATTTAACCTTTTTCTTGGTTTGAACTTTAAATTATTTATTCTTTTATTTAACTTTAAATTATTTTTTTATCTAAAAATAAAACAAAATTTTCTCAAAATCAAACTTTTATTAAATTTAGAAACACTTAAATATCAGATAGAAGTTCCCTGGAGAACTTTAACAAATAGAAAAAACTTATATTAAATACAATAAAATTATATTTATTTACAAACTATCGAATTGTGGACACAATTCTTCTTTTTATAGTTATATTTTAGAAGTATATAAAAAGATTTTTTTTAACAAAAATAACAAAATTATTGTTAGCATTAACTCAAGCAAACCATTGGGTAATAAATAAAAATTTTAAAAAATGAAACATTTGTTCAAAAAGTTTATTTAATTTATTAAGTCTTCTCTATTGCGTAACTCATTAACAATAGCTCTGCTGTAGAGAAGAGGCGTTTTCTTATATTCATTGCATTTAGTTTTGTTGCAAATTCTTTGATAAACTTCCGTATTGTCTGAATCGCAAGGTTAGAGTTCTTTATCTATTCTCTCTAACAATGGATTTTGGGTTAAATGACAGGACAGACAGATCTATTACAGCCATTCAAATCATCTCCAGTGCTCTGCCGGTGCTCTGCCTGTGCGCTATGTCAGCCTCGAAATCGTGACATTTCAATAATAGTCGGATTTATTTGAATAAAATAAGAATTTATTCACAAAGAATATTCAATTGCTTTGAGACAAGTTTCGATATAATGCATACAAATTATGAATTGCATACAAATGTAAATTTCGAGAAGGGATGAGTAAATTCTCAATTCATTAGCTTTGATCGACGTTTTTTGTGGACAAGCCCTTCTAATTGAAAAAGGTACATTGTCAAGTATTGTATGCGTACCGTTAAAGTGTAGGTAAGGTATTATTAAATCAATAAATGTAGCATATTTGTTTGATAGCACCAGAAGGAAAGCATACGTCAAATACAAGAGTAAATCCACTCATTATTTAAACATAATCTCTAATTAGTAGTTATTTTCTATTCTTATTATTAATATATAAAAAACTATTTGAGTTATTCTCTTGCGTTTCAATTGTATAATAGTTGGCAAAAGAGTTAATCCGATTTTAATGAAAATTTTTCTACTATTTACACTGTTTCGAAGAAATATGTTCAAATATGTTCAAATATGTTCTTGGTCGAACAATGATTGCTATTCTGTTCTATTTCTTATTACAAAACTATTGACTTATGTCTGTAATAGAAAAAACTTATTGTTAGTAATAAAAAGTGTGAATTCCGGTTCGAATCCGAGCAATGATTAAAAAGTAATAAAATTTTATAATCAAATCAAGTCATGAGATAAAAGTAAACGAAATTCTTGTGCGAAGAACGAGAGTCAATGAAATCCGAATAAAAAATCGAGAGAAGAGTTCACTGAAGAAGAGGAGAAACGAAAAGTAGGAAAAACTGGATTTGCTTTTCGCTTATGGACTGCAAATCTCGATGTGTTTAAAGCATTTGCAGCGAAAATGTAATGGATTTTGCGAAGACTTGATCCGACACTTTCAGAAATTATAGCCAATCATTGCTTCCATTTAATGGTATTAGACTTTATGTACTGAACAAACTGAACAAATTTTTTTGCTCTCATTCTCTCTCCCTTTGCTTTTTTAAAACACAATTTTCATTTATTTGTTCACAAACTTTATACAAAGTATTGCGTTCTTTTCACACAATAGTATTTTCTAATTCTTAGTCAAATATAATCTTTTATGTCTATATATTATGTCTATATATTTAATGTATACTTAGAGGCGATTCCACACAATAGGCTTGTGTCACGACATCAACTATTTTTATAATGTATTAACTATTTACTGTACATTCGTTTTAATAGTTTTTGATGTATTTATTGTGTTTTTTGTGTTTTACAAATATTAATCACAGAATTGAGATTAATTTTGAAATTTTTTAAACATGAATATTCGATTCAGAATCTATTTTTAATTATTTTTTGTGTAATTACTCTTACAATACAAAAAATATATAAATTTTGTTTTAGTTGTTCCTAATCTAACAAATTTTTTATTGTTATTAATTTTTTATTTACTCAGCAATCAATTTATTAATTAATCAAATCTAAAAATAGCCGAATATTTGAATAGAGTTTGTAATAGATATAAAATAATTTGTTAATAAACGCTTTACTAATAGCAAAACTATTTTATTATTGTATACATTCAGTGCATAGAATAGAAAAAATACTTAAAACATAATTTAAAGCGATAAAGAAAATGATAAATTGTTTGCGAAAATACAAAAAATCTTTTTTCAAACGAAAAAAGCCTAAAAGAAAGGGATTTATATCAACTGAAAACATCTTTTGTTGTGGTCATAAATTTGGTTTAACCCATAAGTTTGTTAGCACTTCGAGAAAAACAACAATTAGGGCTCAATTTTACAATATTTAGACTACAGTATAAGCAACAAAACATTGCATTTATTTACACATTTATTATTGAGAAAAAACATTTTATAACATAATCATAAAATTTAACTGAATTTAGATAAAAATGTTTGGCTAAAAATGGGTAAAATAAATACTCGAAGAGATATAAAAATGTGGCGCAAATCGCCAAATCTTGAGCCGAATGACCTGGAGGTGCGTTTGATGTTTAATACTGTATTTAAATAACACCAGTAAAACCATCAAGACATTGACGATGGTGAAAACTGGTTTCGAGTTTACTGCTCGGTGTGAATGGCATTCTCTCTCTCTCTCTCTCTCTCTCTCTCTCTCTCTCTCTCTCTCTCTCTCTCTTCATAAGCTATCTCCGAAACCAAAGCAAGTTTTTTGTTGATATCATGAAAGTGAAGATAAAAAGTATTTCTCAATATTTTTACTTTTTTCTGAACTGAAGGCAAATGTGTTAATCCGGAGGAATAGAAGTTTGAAACTTATGCTAAAGTATTTGCAAAATACATCATTTAGTTTATCTTTATTTATTTAAAAACAAAAATTGACAAAATATATTAATGCAAATACATTTTGATTAAATTTGTAAACTAACTGTACATTTGCTAAATAAATATATAAGTAATTTAAACTTTGAATAATTATCCGAAAGCAACAGTTTTTAAAAATTAAAATTTTTAAATGTACTCTAACCAGCAATACAAACAAAGTTCAGTTTAAATGTTAGTTTTAATGTTAATGCACTTTAAAAAGTGAAAATAAAAATTTCAAAATCAAAACCAAATAAACTCCGATTTATTTAATTAGGAAAACAGCATATTTTAATTTAACTTTAAATTCAAAATTTTGTATATTAAAATTTATTTAATTAAATTTTATTATCATATATTTAATCTAAATTTTGCAAATATACAAAAAAAGTAAATTTAGTTAATTCGATAAACTGTAAGAAAAGATAACATTTATAAATATATTAATATTTTATTACAACTGAATAACTTTCTCCATTAACCTGGCACTTTCTAAAATACATTATTTTTATACAATTTATTTCCATTGAAATGTCAAACAAAACTGTAATTTGAAATATATTTTAAGTTTATTTTTAACAGCAATTTCATTGTTAAAAATAAAAATAAAAGCATTTTAAAGCCTCAAACAAATTACTAGACTTTAAAATGTATGCATTTTTGATACTATTTCTTCGTACTCTTTATTTAGCAAAAATTGAGCCGAAATTCTTGGATTTCATATCCATTAGACAATAATCTCATCCCAAAGTGAAGTGAGAATATACCACAAGAATAAAGATAATTAAGATTTTTATTTTTCTATTCAATTAAATGCGAAGAGTATTGGACGTCTAAAGAATAGGTTTTTATGCATTTTTATCATTTCTATTATATAAGAATTCAAATGAACATAAAATTCATTCTAAACATAAATTCATTCATTCATTCACTTTTTCTCTGTTAAACATTCATAAGTCGAAAGTTCAATGTTTTTTCGTCGAAATTATTTTTTCAAATTTGTTTCACTGAAACAGTCGATTGAAGGAATAATTGTACTTTGAATGTGAATTTTGGACTACATTTTCAAATGTATTTTATACTTTATATTTAGAATATTTTTGAGAAAATATAACATTATTGTATATATATTTTTTGAAATTTATATAACTTTTTAGTTTTATCAGTACTGCAACATTCGACTCAATGTAAATTTATGAAACAATATCTAACTTTAAATTCGTGTCTATTTTGTTATTCAATGAAGTCTGAGATTGACTTAAATTTGAGCATTTTATCGATTTAATCAATTAAATTGCATTAATTGGTTTGGAAGTCATTTTGTCAATTATTTGTCACTTTATTGCTCGCAATTCAAGAGTCAATTCATTGCAAACATTAATGACAGAAATCGAAGGAAATGTGGAAATCGGTTGAGATATAGAGGACTCGACAACAGAGAGGCTGAGAGATAGGGAATGAGAGTTGAGTTGAAACACCAGACGATTGAATGAATGTCTGATATTTAGTTGATGGGAGAGGAGAGCTGGTGTGGGCCGGTAGGGGACACACGCAGTGCAGGCAAAAGAACAATAGGACACACGTTATGGAGGAGAGGAAAGAGCTGGAGAAAGGACATGGAGTGAATGTATAACATGACCAAACGAGTCAAATCGGTGAAAATGTGTGCCTGTCGTCAGCAAATGTGACTCAAACTAAACATTAATGGCGTTTTGGCCGTTACTGACGAGGGGGAGGGAGAGGGAGGGCGAGAGTGAGCGAACCCATACATACAGTGCAAACACTGGTGACTGAAAATTCTCGGAAACATAAAACTTATGATAAGTAGAGAAAAAAGAGATACGAATATAAAAGTTGAAAACCAATGCATTAAAAGCAAATAAGAGATCGTATTATTGCGCAAAAATACATTTCTTTATTCAATTATTTTTTATTTCTCTTCAGTTTTGATATAAATTTATTTTTAAAGATATGACAAAAATGCTGTTCTTTAGCCTTTACTACACCTTTTAAAGTCTATCTTTCGCTCTCTATTCGCACACTTTTAAGAGTTTAAGCTCTCGTTTCTCTTTACTGGTTGTTTGGAGTTCAGTCACAAATATGCAAGTCCCTGGGCACTTTTTGCCAAATTTTAAACTCGTTTCTATAGCAACTGCAAAGCCAGAGCAGTTTGAAATGATTGTGCAACGCGAGACAAGATGCTTGTGCTCCGAACACCGGAGCTGATGCCTCCTGTCAAGTGAGTTGATGACCGGTTTGATTAGCACCGGAGAGACTGCCGGCCGAACACACTCTGCCTCTCCTCTAATGGCATTGCATCCAAATATGAATGAATGAACTCTTCATTCAAACTGGACTTTAAATATTGGGTTTCGGATAAAAACACTTCAGTTTATGGCTTATTATTTAGACATAAAACTGAAATGCGTTCAAAATTTTTGATATAAGAAGTTTGGCATTCAGTCGAAACATTGTTTAATTAAACGTTAAAAAAATAAATAAAAATTTTTTTGAAATTGATTGATCAATGATTTGATTAAATTTAATAGAATTAGTGTTAAATTTTGTTTTTCCAAAACAAGTTCTATTCACTAAATCTTATTTATTGTTACTCTACTTTTGTAACAAATTTCAAAACTATTTACAAATACTTTAGAAAAAAATATCTCAAACACTGAACAATGTTTTACCTCTCAGTATGCGGTCTACTATTTACAGAAAGTAAAACATAGTTTAAAAAATAAAAACTAAAATTAAATTTATAAATACAACCGTAAATATTATTGCGTCAGAATTCCAATGTTAATAAAAATAATTACTATTTTTGTTAATACCATAAATCTTCATAACTTCGGCGAAAGATATTATGCCATTTCTAGCCATCACTTGAGAACGACTTCCTTATTGTAATGTCGATTAAATTCTTTAAATTTTATTCAAATTTTGAATTCAAAACCAAAAATTAGACTAAAGATAAATTTTCTTAACTTGAATACGACATTCCATTCGCTTTCCAATGCATATGCAAAACAAGAATACACATCGAAAACAGTGAACTAATTAGAAATGCAATAATAATTATTTAAATTGAATTTAATTAAATCCATAAAAACGCAAATATCACTTCAATTTAAATATATAATTAATTAAAGATATATCTGTTTTAAGTGTCAATTAAATGTCAGCAAAACCGCTGACTATTGTAATTTATTTTCAAATAATTTCCTTCTTCTCAACCGATATTTTCATTTGAATATTCGGTGTTTTATCCCCTAATGTATCGATTATTCGTTGAGATGAGACGAATGTGTGGTTTACTCCAAAAGTTTCAATCGACAAATCATTAGATTTTTAAGAGAAAAAAGTTTTTGTATGATTTGCATATATATAGTCGACAAACATACGACGCCCACCGAAAAGCTAACACTAAAACCCGAAATGCATTTACGCATAAATACATTAAAATCAGATTGACTTTAGATTACAACAAAAACATTTGCATAATTGATATTTTCGGCTAAAAAATACTAATTTTCTCTTATTTCGCAAACATTTATTTATTTTAAGCGCAAGAAAACTCTTTTTTTACTAATTTTTTATCTTTTGTTTGACCCAACTATACAGGCATTAAATTTCTAGTAATTAAAAAAATAGATAAAAAATGCAAAGCTATCTCTTGGTACTAAACTTAGATAAGAGTAAAAATAAGAATGTAATTGAATTTTCATAAAAATCTATCATAATTTTGATTAACAGTTGAGAACAATATATAAGAAAGAATCTAGATAGGAGTGTAATAAAAAACGAACTGGGTTGTCAAACCCAGAAACCCACTGATAATAATAATTGCGAACAACAGACACAAAGTAAAAAAATGTAAAACAAAAGAAGAGAATATAATTTAAAATAAGTTTTTTCTGCTGTTAAACACTTCCTAACGCTAGACCTTATATGCCTTATATAGTCTTTTACTAAAAGCTAAACAAAAGCTCGTTTTCAAGAGTATTACTGATATGACATCAGATAATGTTTTCCCTCTTTCTCTTCTCTCTCTTTATTTTCGCATTCATTCACTTTTGCTCTCAGTTTTCAATGTCCTGAATGATAATCAGAGTATAAAAGTATAATTTATTTTATAATTTATAACAAAATATCTTAATGTATAACATTGAAGCCGTAGAGCAGATGTATATCTCGTTTGAGATTCACTCGTTTTCATAGCTAAGGATTTCTTCAGAGAATTTATTTTTCTTCTCAATTACAGCTCTAATGTATTTACGGCTGTATTAAATAATTGTGTTTTTCTTTCATTTTTTGCTATTTATTAAATAATAGATTAGACATAGAGTGAGAGTAAACGAAAAGATTACATCTAATAAGGAATGGAAACGAATATAATTTTAATAAATATTTAGCTCAACTTGTTTTTGCTTTTTTGATGTAATATATGAGAACAACAAAATTTCTAATGAAAATAGCGTTGAATTTGTTTAGCAGCACTCGGAGAGCACTGGTAGCCGCAGAAACAGATTAAATCCCAGTCCTCATCCATCTAAGAGATGCTCTCAATGTATTAGTCGTAGTGTTTGAGAGCTCATGATTTGGTGGTTCCCAATATATCCACAATTTTGTATGAATAGAGCAATAGAGGAAACACAGTCCTCACACAACACACTCTCTCAGCCCTAACACAAGTGACGTCTTCTCTAAATTTTAATGGAAGTGAAGAACTTTTTTATTCGAAATTCTTATTCGGTTTTATCTACTCTTATATAAAAGCAAATGAGAACTAATGGCTGCAACGGTTCCGCCACAAGAATCTATTGACTGCGAGTCTAAGGGGAGAACTGGAGAACTTGTTTCCATTCATTACTCGCATTCATGTATTTTTTTAGCAAAACATTAATATATTGAATGCCTTTTTTGCTCTTTATTTATATCGATGTTAAAATTTAATTTAGATTAGAAACCAACAAATTCTCATTTTGAATTAATCTTGCTACTATTTTACCTGTGATTTACAATACAGTTACAAGTTTACTATTTTCTAGAGAGCAATAAATTAGGTTTTAAAATTGGCAATTTGCATTTAATAAATTTTTAATTAAATTCAATTACAATTTGTGAATTTGACATTTTTTGTGTAAATATTTAATGTTTTAAAATTAGACATTAATTGCCGGAAATATTTGTCTCAATTTTTTTGTTGCATTAATCTAATTAAAGTCACGAAATATTTATTAATTATTCGCATTTGCATAGTCTGTGTGTCAGCGAAGGCGAGTGTTTGGAATTGAAATGATCTAAGAATAGAGATATAATTGAATAATAGAAAACTTGATTATGATTTCCGCAACAAATTACGAAATTAAGACAATAAACAAGTAATTCCTATTCCATAAGTAAAGCATATAATTAGTAATTTCGCTCAAATACAGCAAAATTTTTCTGTAAGAGATTGAGTCAATGCACGGGGAAAGAGAGGGGTAAAATTAGGGAGTGTATAAAAAGAAAAAAGCAAAATAAATAAAAAAGCAGCATTAGGCCAGTTAAGTCAACCACTACTTTGTAGTTTAAGCCTTACATTTGTTTAGTTTTAATTATCTCGAATATTATGGCACAAACAGAGTTTGCACTCAAAAAAATTGATGTTTATTTAGTATTAATTGTGTTATGCAAAAAATATATCAAGATTAATTTGATTATTTTGATGATATAAAAGTTTAGCATTCGAGTGAAACTTATATATTTTATACGAGTTTGCTATTCAATTAGATTAGAGCTAAAAGCAAAAAAGTTTTTGATGACATAAACAGATTTTGATGAATAATATGCGAAAAACTTTGGAATTAGAATAAGATTGAGTTGAAGTTGAGCTGAAGTTGAGATAAAGTTTTTTGAATTAATTTTTTTATATATTTCAAAACCGAAAATAAATTGCAATATTTTAGCGCTTACTCAACGCATATAACTTATAACACAATTAAAGCTTAAAATTGAGTTTAATTTTAATTTATTAAATTATGACAGAATAGTGTTGATTAGCAGTGGATAAAATACAACCGAAAATATGATAAATTGCATTAAAACAGTTTTTAGTTTCAACTGATAGAATTCTCAAAACCAATTTATCAAGGCAAATTACCATTTACAGTATATCAGTAGACTTTTTTACTTATGATTTATTCAATAATAATTAATAAGCGCTAAAATATTTATTATTACTTTTTTCTGTTGCTTTTGTTCACAAAACGAATCCATATTTTTCTAATAGTAATTGACAATTGTAACTAATTGTATACAATGTTAAAGAACTCTTATTTTCAATAAAACACCGAAAACTGTCGTCTGGTTTGAGGCGTAAAAACAATTTATTTGTAGTTCCAGTGTTTGGAAACTAAAGATGAGTATCGATTGAAACACTAAATAATTTACAGTAAAATATATATTGTTATACAAAGACTAAATTGTGAGCTTAACGAGAGAACGAAAAAAGAAAAAATTTAAGAAAATAAAGCCAAACAAATCAATTGTTACTAAAAGCTATCATTATATTTAGGAGTCTTATTAATAATGGGTTTTCGACTCAATACAAATATACTTATATTTGGATTAAAATTCAGTCGTCTCTCACATCAGAATTTGTCTAAAAAACGATATTCAACAGAGAATTGTCGGCTTAGACTGAATTTTAATAAGGAATAGAATATTTAAGTTTACGGAATATATCGAGAAAAACAAATTTGTTTCTTAAGAATAAATTAATTTAAAGCAAAAACACGGCTTTAGTTATAAAAAGCAAATTGTAATTGAAAAGCGAAGGAAATTAATTGAAAAATAGTGTTTCGTATAGTGCAGTGCAATTAAATTAAAACGTACAAGCTAAAACTATACAATTCAATTAAATTAACAAATTTTTAATTCTAATTATCCCTTTTTGTGCACTTTTTAATGAGTGAATAAATTTTCCACAAAATGCATAAAAACGTTAAAAACATATTTAAAATCTGTTTCACTAGAGATATGAGGTTTTTAATTATTCAAAGATTATATTTCTATAAATACATTATTCACAACATTATACAAACATTGGTCTAAATTAGTGCCTAATTATTGCTATCACTTAATGGTACAAAAGATTTATCAAAAAATATTATTTGATTTGTTTCGCTGTAGTTATTGCGAAAACAATTGCACAAAAAATCACTTATTTTTTGCCCGAAAGTGACAAAAAATATTTGACAGAAAATATTGGAGCGAAAAAACAACTAAATGTCAGATATATTGTGTCTAATATTTACAATATTGCCGAAACATATCGACAAATTGATTTTTTATGCACTAATAAGATTAGTTTTGACACTTTGTTGGCTCAAAAATGTGTTTTTATCCATTCGATTGCTAAGTGATTAAATAGTAATGGTCTTCGCGTTTGGTTTTAATCACTTAAGACATTTGCTAAATGTTTACAACTAAATATGTTCTAGATAAAAAATATATCGTATCATATATGTATTTTGTAATTTAATCTTAATATTTAAACAAATTACTTATTAATGTTGTATAATATAATATGTTAAAACAAAAATATTATCTTATATTTAATTTAAATAAATATAAATTATTTTTACTTGTTAAACAGCAAAAAATAAATTTTATAATTACAGTTGTTTTAGAAAGTTAAAAATATATAAAGATTTTAATCAGCTGGTTTAAAGATTGTTTTTAGTGTTAAAAACTTCATTTATGTCAATAACTTTTGTACCAATAATACTAATGACAATAATTAGAGTTAATTATAGAGTTGAAGAATAACGAAATGCTTTTATTGTTTATTAAACAAAATTGTTCTTTCATTAAGAAGATTGAATAACTAACTGATCGGTTGAAACTGGAAATCTTATCCTGGCATAAATTGTTCGAAATACAAACTACGTAAATCCTAATTGAGTTAACATTATAGTATTTGCAGCACTAAATGTAATAATAAGGAAATCTTAACTTTCATCGCAAAGTATAACCACTTTTTTCTACTTGACTGATGAGTCAATATTTGTGTTTAAAAAATTTAAACCTTTATATTCTTAATACAAAATATTGCATAAATTTAATGAAATATTT
>JAQIYC010000461.1:0-13740 GCA_034699545.1 Porobelba spinosa
TAAATTTTATAATAAAACAAAGCTTTCAAAGTATTATCTCATTTGACAAAAGATGGTAAACTTGAAGAATATTTTTAGAATCAAATTTAGTTTTGTAAACTTTTTAAAAAATCAAATACTAAACAGTGTTTTTCACAAATAATGTTTAGTTATGTTTTAAAACATAATTAATATAATGGTATCTTGTTTGGGTTACTTTAATAATTGTAAAATTTGATAAAATAGAATTTAATTTAATGTAAATTAAAAACATTGCTAAGTTTCTAAAAGTCTAATTTTTCAAATTTATTTTTAAACATTTCTGTTTGCAAATTTTAAAGTTTTTGCAATAAAATAGATAAAATGGGACAATATTAATATAATTCAATAAAAATTTTTAAGTAACTATTAAGATTTTGTGCAAACATTTGCAAAATAGTGTCTAAATACAGTGCAAAACTTTTTATGAGGAATGTCTGCAAAAGTCTTCGACAAATCAAAGATTATGGAATATTCGCGACATTTAATAATATAAATTAATACATAATAATATGTTTTTGTTTTGTTAAAAATTTCACTTAATTTGCATTTTTAGTTTTTAAATGATAAATTTTAATTTATTATAAAAACTTATGAACCATTCCTTAATCGACAACAATATTATATTTCAATAATGAATTAATCAAAACATTATAAATTATTACTTATAATACTTTTTGCATAATGTTGCCAAACAATTAAATAACAACTAATTAAAAAAATAATTACTATAATATGTTGGATATGTTGGGAATAAATAAAAATAAACATAAATTAAATGAAAGACAATTTCAATTTTGCCCACAAAATGTGTTTCAACTAAAATGTTGTATTTGAACGCATTTATAGTAATGCGTTGATTACGTCACTCATCGGATTAGACCAGAAGTGAAATGCAGTCGAAATTAAACTGAATGTCGACTACAGCTGATTTCGCATCTATTCATAAATTTTTATTTCCAAAATAGCTACAGCTGGGATAAAGGTAAAGTAGATGCGCCACATTGAATTGTGTTTAAAAAGGTAATATGCTCAGTGTAAGAAATAGGGAAAAAATCCCTTTTTAAACAAATCCAAGATGTCTCGTCCACTTTAGCTCTGTTCCCACTGTATTTTGTATCATTCGATGCAAGCTTTGGCTCTTATTTTAAAGGCTCCGTAAAAGAGCCCTAAAATGAGAGACAGCGTTGAAACTCTCAACTAAACTGATTTCAATGCGAACTCAGACAACAGTTTTGAGATTTTTTGTTTTTCTAACGTTTATTAGACTAAGCTATGGCTACGGATGCGCTATTGCTATCTGAATTGGAGCCAAAGCTTGCATCGCTTGCATCGATCGTCAAATCAAATTAGCATTTATTTGTTGACGTGATTTGTGAGAATCAACTGATTGTAAGCGCCAGCCATTCACTGGCACTTTGACGAGTGATAGCGAGGAGTGGATTCGGTATTAAAGCCTTTGAGTTAATAATAAAGTATTGAAGTAATGGATAAAAATTATACTAATTTTAATATTAATTGTAATTTAATTAATAGTTATAATAATAATAATTTTTATCCGATTTGTGGCAGTTATAGACATAAAGTCATATTTATTATTGTAAACAAACAATTAGTCGAAACAAACCGATAAATGTGTGAAAACTATTGATTTGAGTCGTAAACACAACAACAAAACTAATTATTAATTGGATTTAATAATCGATTTGAGTTTGAAATACAGTTTCACTCTTTTTATTGTGTTTTGGATCTAATCTTTTTAATTAAATTAATATTGAATTTCGGATAATATTTGAAATTTAGATTTTAATGATTATAACTGAAGAGAAATAATGAAATATTATTCGTATTTCTATTTCAAAGACTCATTCATTGAATAAAATAAAAAGAGTTTTAATTCGTTTAATAAAGTTTTGAAACCATTCCATAAGAACCACTCATTTAATAATCCGAAGAGTATTCCATAATTGGAAACAATGGTCGACAGCAAAGGCAACGACAATGAGTCCAAGTCTAACGCCGATAGAGTGGACGACTCGGAGGAAGAGAATGAGATATTGGAAGAGAGTCCTTGTGGTCGATGGCTTAAACGTCGCGAAGAGGTCGCTCTCAATGTTTGCGCGACATTTGAATTATTGCTTAATTGAATGATTGCACCGATAGGTCGAACAAAGAGATATCCCGGGCATCGACGCGACGTATTTGGCGATGGATACCGAAGAGGGCGTCGAAGTGGTCTGGAATGAGGTTCGATTCTCAGAGCGGAAGTACTTCAAGACTAAGGAGGAGACCATCAATGAGGTGTTCGACCGACTCATACAGTTAGAGCACCCGAACATCGTTAAGCTCCACAAGTATTGGGTTCACAAAGACATTGAAAAGCCAAGAGTTGTCTTCATTACGGAATATATGTCCAGCGGTTCACTCAAGCAGTTCCTTCGGAAGACTAAAAGAAGTTTAATTAAAATGGCTTTAAATGTAAGACATTTGATGAGTAATGAGTTGTAAGTCTGACCTCACTTTGTGTTAAGGCGTGGAAGAGGTGGTGCACCCAAACCCTGTCGGCCCTGTGCTATCTGCACACGTCTCAACCGCCTATAGTTCACGGGAACCTGAACTGCGATACGATCTTCATTAGTCACAACGGACTGATCAAAATAGGAGCCGTAGCTCCCGATGCGATCCACAAACACGTGAAGACAGTGCGCGGCGACTCGAAGACTAACTTGCATTTCGTGGCGCCAGAGATCGGTTCGTTGACCGACTCTGACGGCGCAATCCTGTCTCCGGCGGTCGACATCTACTCGTTCGGAATGTGTGCCTTAGAAATGGCGGCCTTAGAGATATCGGCCAATGGAGAGGCCGTTCATATCACGGATGACGTCATTGACAATACGATCGATACTTTAGACAATCGATTGCAAAAAGACTTTATAACTAAATGTATTAAAAAGAACCCAAAGGAGAGACCGACGGCGCGAGAGCTGTTGTTTCATCCGATCATTTTCGAAGTGCCTTCTCTTCGTCTGTTTGCGGCGCACGTCATAGTGAGTACCCCTTCCTTCCAACCGGAACAGCTCACCGAAGAGGCCATCTCTCGAGTTCTGTGCCTCCAGAACAGCAACGATCGGGTGTTGGCCGAAGTCAGACACAGCGACAGTCGGCCCAACGTTGCGCTCAAACAAAGCGATTCACCGAAACTCGAATTCGAAAAGTTCTTCGAAGAGGTCAGAAACGGCGCGTTTCCGTTGACTGCAATCGTCACCACAACTCGTCCGCCACTTATCTCTAGTCAGCGAACAATGTCTCCGGAAGTGTCGAGAGAGTCGACTAAACCATTGAATTCTCCGGAAAATGCATTCGAAGAGGAGATTCGACGAGTGCTTACCGTTAACTCGACTCTCGAATCACTTCCAGAGGCCAACACAAGTGATAAACGACTCGTGATATCTCTTCAAATTGCTTTTGAAGACCAAATGAATCGGAAATTGTCCACAAAATTAGATTCGACTGAACTTAAACCAATTTGTTTGGCTCAAGAGTTGGTCTTTTATGGATTGATTAATAAGGTTTCGATTCTTTATTCCAATTGTTTTATTCCTTTTGCCATAAATTGTTTTGAATGTCTTATCCCGTCTTCCATAGGAGGATCAAACCATTGTTTCTGATTTAATGGTAGAAACTATGAATCTGTTCGCAAATTCTGGCAATCAATCAGTCAGTTGTCAAAAGTCACAACAAGTGGTTCCACAACAAGTAGTTCCACAACAACCACAACAACAGTCGAAACCAATAGCTATTGATTAAATTTAAAACAATTTTTACTAATTTTATTAAATATGAAATCTTAAGACAAAACAAACGAATTAACGGTTTTATAAAAATTTAGAAAATATTAGAAAGTTTCGAGAAATGGCTTTAATGTGAATGTGTTTATGTGTACATCATTTCGGCCATAAATGACATCTTTTTCGGCAAATAGAGACTGTCGTCGAAATACGCGGCCAACTCGGCCACCGACGCGTCGCTCGAGGGGTTCGGGTCACACATGGCCTGACGGGCGCAGCTCTTCTCCTCTTTGAACCGCATTTTGCGAATCCTATTGGCCTTTGGCTTACAATTTGTGTTATCAGTATTTCCTAACTTTTTCGACTCGTTTTTGATGTAATTATTTCGCCATTCATTCGATTCGAGTTCGAGATTGTTATGAAAATACGAATATTTGTCGGTTTCCGCGATTTCGGTCTTCGAATTCGACTTAATTTCGTTAAAATCTTTACAAATCGTGTTGTCTTTCGCCAGACGTTCGAAGCCTTCTGTGGATCTGCTTCTAACGGCAACCGAAGAGTTATGTCTGACTATATTTGATGACAACGTATGAAGTCTTTGCCGACGGAAACCACTAATCGATTGTCTCTTTTCGGGACAACTATTAAATTCAATAAAAAATATCAAAAACAAAGTTTAAATCAATTTTGAATAAAATATTTGCAAAAATACCTCATTTTAGGCAAATATGGACTCGATTTGTGTGAAAAGTAATTACAATTAATGACCGAATTATTAGTTTTGGATTTAGTGTCCGATTCGTCGACTTTTAATCGCTTGAAATCCCTCTCGACTTGACTTAAATGCAATGAAAAACAATGCTTTGAATTGATTTTGCTCTTCGTTTCCGATTCTGAACTCATTTCTCTAGATTTGTCACAACTTTCTGCCATTACTTCCAATAATTCAATTCAATTAAATCGAAATTAAATCGAAATTTAATTAATTTAAACTGTTTTACACGAAATCCTTGTCATTGTTTACATACAAACGGTTTAGAGATGTTTGCCTTGAGTTGAATCATGAGTCATGAGTAGAGGTCTCGACTCAATAGGAAGCGAAGGATTGTTTATACGATTACGTAATGTCTTGAATCACATGACAGTGAAGTACAGGTAGAGGTAAATGAAGAGCTAATCCGTGGAAATGATGTCAAACCGAAGCAATAAAATGCTAGAACTGAGCGAAGAGTGCGTTCGCTTCGAACCGGTCTCTAAAAACGTGAACGTCTTCTACGATGAGTCGAATCGACAGGTCTTTCCGTTCTTTGCTTTTCGTTTAATTAATTCATTTATTCTTTTGATTTATTTTAAGGTTTTTGTGGTTTTGAACCGATGTTCGGATGGAGTGATAGTGAAAGGAGCGGACGATTCGGTCACTCAGTTCAGACTCGAAGACAGTGGGGATGTGCTGTCAATCAAGTTCTGTCCGAACTGTCAGGTGTTGGCCCTTCAGAGGACTACAAATACAGTCGAATTCATTAACTTTACTAACGGTCAGCCAAACGGACACTACTTTCAGACATCGAAGGTATGGCCGACCGATAGCTCGCATTCCGTACTTAAGCCGAAGTTTGAATTTAGAGTAAAAACTCGAAAGTCTTGGGCTTTGTTTGGACCAACACTTCTGAAATAGTTTTGGTTACCGACGCCGGCATTGAATTCTATCAAATAGTTTCCGACAAAAAGTTGATTAAATGTTTGAAAACTTTTAGTATTTCTGTCGAATGGTTCGTATATCAGGTTTGGACTTATACTCGATTTTAGGTACAATTAATGCAATTATTAATTGAATTAACACTGATTTGAAGCCTCAGTCGTCTATACTTCTGGTAGCGAACGGAACCTTTTCTAATGTCATTCAATCGTTTCAATTCAGAGTAAGTAATGTTTTCCAAATCTTTATTCGATTGTTTGTATTGATGTTTGCGCCGAATAATCGAAAGCCGAGTACTGTCTATAAACTGTCGAAATTCGAAGTCGAATGGACTCACAAACAAAAAGCGGCGAAAATTAGTTTATATGAAAGGGATGTCGCGATCGCCAACTTGTGAGTCATTTTGGGTTATTTCAAAGCATTTGACTTAACATTGAGTCATTTGAAGGTACGGCAGAAGTCGTTTACTTGTCCTCAGACATCAACCGATCCTCAAAGACCAAAGTGGAGCTCATATTATGATTTATACGTTTCAGAAGTAATTAATGTTTTATTTACTACAAGTATACGAAAAATGATTATTGAATTCCTATAGAGATTCTGTGCCTCAAAAAACTGATATTCTTTTACTGCACCTGACGGGTCGGTTCGCCATCAATATAGTGGATGACCTGGTTATAGTGCACCACCAGACCAGCCAGACTTCTCTCGTGTTTGACATTAACCTGCAATCGAGTGAAATGATGGGAACGGTTAAGATTCACTGCCCTCTTCTGCCGCACTGTACGATCAAACCGTTCAAATTGGACGACAGTATAGACTGTGAACTTTGTAAGTGATTTAGCGCTCAATTCCCAAATTGTGGTCTAATTGAGTGTTTTTGCAGATTCGACGAATTGGGTTATATTCCAACCAAATATCATAATCGACGCCAGACTCGGGTGTCTTTGGTTTTTACAAATAAATTTGAGTCAAATAACAGAATTAGTTGCGAGTATTCCCCTGTTGGTTGACTTCCTAATGCTTAGACGTAATTCCAAATCAGTTTTACTGAAAGTCTGTAAAAACTCATTGATTGGGAGCGGAGAGGGTTTGCAAAGTATGCAAAACCCGTTGGGAAACCTATCGCTTATATTCAATAAACTGAACGCCGCCTACAAAGAGGCGCTCACTTTCGACTCCAATTCAAATCAAAACAGTTTTGATGCCAACAAACAGAAGATGAGAACAATTGTCGATCAAACGGACATTTTCTCTAATGTATTCACGATTTTTGAAGAACAAAAACCAGTAATTATTAGAACAAACGCTAAGTTTGCGATACATTACTCAGAACTGATTCTCTTGTCTCGATCGCCAGTCTTTGGATCAGAACCTAATGGTTTCGATTCTATTCGAATACATCTACTCTTTGTCTTTACATCAAATACCGATTCAATACTTTGTGTATGAGTTCCTGATAACCCATTTGGTCCGAACCAAACAATTCTATCAAATGCATCAATTCCTTCAATATCACGTATTTTCTGATTCCAAACCCTTGGCCTGTCTTTTGCTATCTCTTGAGCCGAACTACAAATATGCGGTTCAGTTGGCGTTAGATATGTTGAAGAGACTGATGACTGCAAATGAAGAGATAATCGAAGTATTGTTATCGCAATACCAGTTGTCGCGAGCGCTTCGATTCATACAAAATCACGGAAACATCGACAGCATATCCGCCCGAAAATTCCTGGACGTGGCCTTCAATTCGGGTGATATTAAACGATTTCATTCCGTTTACAAGTTTTTCGAATTACGAAACCTTCGTATTCGGGGATCGCCGGCCTTTGCCAGTGGTTTGTATTAAATGATTAAATACTGTATTTGAATGCTTTGAATGTTTTTATTTGTCAATTAGGAGAACATTGCGAGTCTTTTGTCGAACAATTTAACTCAATTTTTGGCACGACTTCGAGTCTCAATAGTGATGACCAAATCGTTAAATAGTATTAAAATATTAAGTTTTAAGAAAATGATATAAATTGTTAAAATACTGTTAATAACTGTGATATTGATTGGAAAAAAGATTAATAAAAGAGAATTATTCCGTAATAAATGAATTGAGTTTAGCATTTGCCCAAAACCATAGCCAGGAGTGCCATTCGAACATACATTCCTCCCTCCGCTTGTCTGAAATATGCAGCTCTCGGGTCGGTATCGAAATCGGGTCTGAATTAAAGGGTTAGGCGAATGAGTAAAACAATGAATGAGTGAAGCATTCAATACGAACTGTATTTCGTAGAGTCGGGGCAATGGGTGCATAACAATCATCTTTTTCTTGGCTTTAGTCATGAGTTGAGGCGTCACTACATAATGTCCACAACAGGATCGGTAGTCTTGTTCACTGGCGAACCGTTCTCTTTGAATTCGTGTCATATAAAGCACATCCGTTTCAGGTAAGGCGTCGTCTAATGACGTGAATTCCTTATATTTAATGCCTTTTAATCTAACGAACTCTTTGACCTCTTCTGGCATTTGGAGCCGAACTGGAGATACAAATTGAAGCGAAACTAAGTTATAGTGAGTTAGCATTCGAGCCAATGAGTGCACAGTTCGTCCATTTGCCAGATCTCCCACTAATGTTATCTAATGTTAAGAAATTGAGTTTCAATTCAAAGTCGATATCAATTCGAAACATTTGATTCAAATACCACTAAATTGTTAACAGTTCCGATCTCTTCCCTTATAGTGAACACGTCGAGTAGCGCTTGTGTCGGGTGCTCTCCAATGCCATCGCCAGCGTTTATAACTGGTTTATGACAAGTACGCGCCGCCCGACTCACTGCCCCCATCTCCGGGTGCCTCAACACTACTATATCGCTGTACTGAGACATCACACAAACCGAGTCCTCCAGTGATTCGCCTTTTTTGACTGAAGAGAACTCTTGTTTCAAATCGATGACCGATCCGCCCAACCTCTGCATCGCAGCCGCAAACGAACAGCTGGTTCTGGTGCTCACCTCATAGAAGATCGAAGCCATCACTTTGCCCTTCAGTATGTTCTCAATCGCAATGATCTGATCGCCCCCTCTGTCCAGTGGCTTCTCTTTGGCCACACATAACCGGAACTTATGCGCGAGATTGAAGAGCTCGTGCATCTGTTCCCGATTGAAGTCGTCGACCGACAGTATGTCGTGACCAATGAGTTTGTGATCAGTGATTGGCGCCGGAGATACCACTGGAATACTGGCCGACGGACTGCCCAACACCACCGAAAGGGGTTTCGCAATGAGTTGATTCTGAGCGGTTCGGTCTTGGATTCCGAGTTCTCTAAACATATCCGAATAGATCTTTTTGGTCTCTTGTCTTCGTTTTTCGGTTTTACTCTTCTCTGCATTTATTTCATTGTTTTCTATTAAATCGAAACCAATTGTACTCTCAGTCGTCGAATGCACTTCAAAGATGTTTTGTCCAAATCCCGGCCCCACCAACACCTGGCCGTCGACGAACACGACTTCATTTCGCAAAACAACTCTACGAACTCTTCCGAACACTTTTCTGCCGACGAATGGAGTCCAACCCGCCTTCGAAAAGGGCATTGCGTTTGGAATAAGCCATTCCTCGTCCAAATCCACTTCAATATATGTATTGCTCTGATCCGGAAGATTGAAAATACGCTTTGGATTCAAATACATTCGTTTCCATAAGTCATTGATTGTAAGCCTTCCCTCTTTGACTGCTGTCAGCAGAAGAGGTAAAATGGTCTCCAGTCCGGGGAAACCGGGCGGAGAATTCGATCCCACTTTTTCATAGTCCCGGTGCGGCGCGTGATCTGAAGCAAACACATCGATGACATCCATATTATCCCACAAAGCCTTCTGATCCCGAAGTGATACCAGACATGGCTTAACAGAACTTCTTTCTTCGCCAATAGCTTCGACGTCGCCATCGCAGAGGAAGAGGTGATGCGGCGCCACCTCACAGGTCACGTTCACTCCTTTGTCTTTCGCCGCCTTAATCGCTAGGATTTCTTCTTCTCGGGCGACGTGACAGATGTGAATGGATCGGTCGAACCAATGGGCCAGAGCTATGACAGCAGCAGTGGTTTGTCGTTCCGCGTGCGCACAGATCGGCATATTTTTGGGCCATTTCTCAAAGTGTTTCATCCAATCAGTCATATGAGGCAGACATAGGTCTCCAAAAGTGTTATTCAAATACATCTTTAAACCCATTAGTCGATTGTTTTTTGCAAATTTAGCCACAGGTTCCGCGTTGTCAGCCGTTGCCGCCAAATAGAAAGCGTAATCACATTTGGCACCAGTAGTGGCCAGTTTGGACACCAATGCATAGTTGTCTGCATTAGAAATCGAAGGCTTTGTGTTCGGCATCTGTTTTAAAGCATTGGATATAATGTTTGAATAACTTATAGTTATCTTATGTTAAACCGAATCAATAATGACTCACAATTCCAATCAAAGTGATACCGCCGGCCAGAGCTGCCTCCGTTCCGCTACAAAAGTCCTCTTTGTGTTCATCGCCCGGTTCGCGCAGATGGACGTGAATGTCGATAAGTCCGGGCATTCGCACAATCTTTCTCGAAGTGAGACAATCGATGTGAGTCTTGACGGGAGGCCTTCCGTCGATCAGTTTGAGTGCTTCGACCAGTAGTTTCGCGCACTTGACATCAGATATGAGAGGAATGGCGTAATCAACAGCAAACCTGCGGTAGCGATAGCCCTGTGTGGAGACCCTTCGCGCACCGGTCGGTCTCATCGGCAAATTGATGACTAAATCAAACTCTTTGGTCGAGAGGTATTGCGCGATGTCGTTGAGTTTGACTTTGTCGTCGTCGTCGATGAAAGGCCACTCAACCGCTTCGACTTCAATACCCTTTTCGTTATAGAAGTCTGCGGTACCTAAACTCGCGTAGAGTTTGTATCCCATTCCCGATAGGGTCCGAATGCTTGGAATCAATTCATTTTTATGTTTATGCGTTCCTATTGATAGCAAAGCAATTCTCTTCTTCGGAATCCGGAAGCCTGTGCTGAGCATTGCCTTCAAGTAGGCCTCATAGCGGTTCTCCCCAAAACAGGCCACCTCTCCAGTGCTGGCCATCTCTACCCCGAGAGTCACATCTGCGCCACTGAGTCGAGAGAAGGAAAATTGAGGCACTTTTACGCCAACTCTCTTGAAGTAATGAAAGCCATTCCTCGGCTCCTTTCCGACCGTCAGATCGATTGGTTTGACTTTCTCTCCCATTATGACTCTGGTAGCCAATGCCACTAAATCGCAGTCCAGTGTCTTTGACACGAATGGAAACGATCGCGAGATTCGAAGATTGCATTCAATCACTTGTAAGTCGTCTTCTTTAGCGATCAGTTGCATATTGTAGGGCCCGTTGACCAGCAGTTCCTTTCCTATAGCCTGACATATCTTCTTAATGTTCGCCAATGTCTTGGTGTTAAGATCCTGAGGCGGAGTGACTAAAGTCGCGTCACCCGAATGCACGCCTGCGTTCTCTACGTGTTCCGACACAGCCATAGCCACCAGTTCCCCCTCCTGTGCCACTGCGTCCACATCTATTTCCTTTGCGTCGGTAATAAACTTTGAGATAACGACCGGATGTTCTTTACAGACAGCCGTCGCTTCTTTCAAATAGTTTTCTGCAAAACATTTCAATTGATTAGACATTTGGAAAGCATTTGATTAATCGATTCAAATATTACCCAAATTTTGGTCAGAATTCGCGACATTCATTGCGGCCCCGGAGAGGACATAAGAGGGTCTGACGATACAGGGATAGCCGTTCTTCTGGCAAAAGAGTTTAGCCTTTTCTATATCAGTGATCACTTCCCAAATCGGTTGATGTATTTCCTTACTGTCCAGTAATCGCGAAAACTTGAAACGATTCTCTGCGTTGTCTATCGATTCGGGAGAAGTGCCCAAAATTCGGGCGTTTTGTCGAAACAAATCCATTGCTATATTATTCGGCAGTTGGCCGCCCATACTCAGTATGATTCCTTCCGGTGCTTCGATGTTATAAATTTCCATAACTGTCTGTTTGAATCAGTCGGCAAAGGATTAGAGTTTAACCAAACAATCAGTTTTGACTTAAAACCAGTTATACCTCAAAAGATATTTCTTCGAAATACAGTTTATCGCACATATCGTAGTCAGTGCTGACAGTCTCTGGATTGCAGTTAACCATAATTGTTGTTTTGCTCATCTGATCCGTATATATAGTTTTCAGAATTAATTATCTTTAAATAACTGACGCAAAGAGACAAACCTTCCTGAGCTCCTGCACACAACCAACAGCACAGCAGTCAAACTCAACCGAAGAGCCAATCCGATAGACACCACTTCCCAATACCATAACACTTCCCAATGCCATATCAGAATCCTCAATATCACTATCGGATCCGTTGTACGTAAGGTAAAGATAATTAGTAGTCGCCGGCCATTCGGCGGCCACTGTGTCCACCCGTTTCACGTATGGCTTAATGCGATTATCAATTCGTAACTTTCGAACCACGAGTTCACTGCTTCCGATGCATTGAGCGATGAATTTGTCAGAAAACCCCAATTTTTTTGCATTTAGTAAAGCGTCGGAAGTAATCGAATTGTGCTCCGAATCAAATGATTCCAATTGTTTCAACTGTTCTATAATTCGTTTGAACTTATATAGAAACCAGGGGTCGATTTTGGTCAGAGCGTAGAGATGTTCGACCGTCCAGTTGTCGTTGAGAGCCGACGCCAACGCAAAGATTCGTTTGTCTGTCGGAGACTCGAGTTCTTGTTTGCTATGTTTCTTGAGATATGGATCGAATCCATTGACACTTTCGTCAACCATTCGCAATGCCTTCTGAAACGCCTCTTCAAACGTACGGCCAATTGCCTGATCAGACGTTGAGGAATAAGAAAATGTCGACTTCTTTACACATCGCTTACCATTATCTCTCCAATGCTCTTCATAGAGCTGCCGACCTGATGACTCACTCCTTGGAATTTGCCTGAAGTAAAGGTATGGGTCAGTCATAGTAAGAGATTGGGAGTGACTGAAGAGGAATACCTAAATCCCAACGCGGGATCTTAACCACACAGTAGTCAAGACTCGGCTCAAAGCAAGCAGTGGTCGAATTGGTCACACTATTGATGAGTTGCGAAAGAGGAATATTAAGCGCCACTTTGGCCGCTATATAAGCCAATGGATAACCAGTGGCCTTACTGGCCAGGGCTGAACTTCGAGACAATCTTGCGTTCACTTCGATTATGTAGAACCGCTCGGAATCGGGACTCAATGCGTACTGAATATTACACTCGCCTATCACTCCCAGATGTCGAACCACTTTAATAGCCATAGTTCGCAGTGTATTGTACTCATGATTGGTCAGTGTCTGACTCGGAGCCACAACTATCGACTCTCCCGTATGAATCCCCAAAGGGTCGACATTTTCCATATTACAGACTGTAATGCAGTTGTCGTACGCGTCTCTCAACACTTCGTATTCGACTTCTTTCCAACCCTTCAGACTCTTGTCCAGAAGTACTTGATTCGAGTGAACCAATGCCTGACAAACAATCTTTTTTAGCTCTTTAGGTGAGTTCGCAAAACCAGACCCCAAACCACCCAAAGCATAGGCAGACCTAACGAGTATGGGATAACCCAATTGTTCTGCAAACTCGAGAGCTTCGTCCACCGAATATGAGGCTCGACTCGGAGCCACTTCACCCCCGACTTCCGTCACCTTCTGTGCAAACTTCTCTCTGTCTTCTGAGTCTATGATGGAACTGATAGGCGTTCCCAACACTTCGACGTTATATTCGGAGAGAACTCCACTTCTCTCCAACTCAATACCACAGTTGAGAGCCGTCTGTCCGCCAAACATCAGTAAAATACCATTCGGTCGCTCACATCGTATAACATCGGAAACGTAGTCATGAGTTATGGGCAGAAAGTAGACCTTATCGGCCAATCCAGGGGTGGTTTGAACGGTTGCGATGTTTGGGTTAATCAAAACCGTTTGGATCTTCTCTTCCTTCAGTGCTTTGATTGCTTGGGAACCCGAATAGTCGAACTCTCCCGCCTGTCCTATCGAGAGACCTGCAAAGGCTGTCGATAGCCGGGTGTCGGGAGAACGACCTGCGGGTGCCGTCAGAGATGACGACTCGCTTACAGCGATGGCAACGGTGGGCGACAACGGATCCGACGGAGCGATTCCAGGCCTCCCGAACAATGTCTATTGAAACTCGAAA
>JAQIYC010000462.1:0-13739 GCA_034699545.1 Porobelba spinosa
ATTCCGACTATCAGTTTAATTGATGAATAAAATGATTGTAATTACTGTTCATTTTATTTCTTTTTGGAAATCTATCTGAAATCAAATTTTTCTAATAATGACTATTAATTTAGTCGAAACTGTGTTAACGATTAGCGACAAACGAGTATTTTCTGATTGAGACTCGAAGTCTACAACTTTTCGCATCGATTTCTGTCACTCAAGCTTAGAGTCCTTAGCGTTCAACCAAATGCCCAAAAGTTTGTTTAACTTTAAAACTTTAGTCAAATATATCTCTTGTAATAATCGGAATAACAAATGGTATTTAAAAACATTTTAATCGCATTTTTTGTGCTTTTAATGCTTTGGACTTTATGTTTGAAATAATGTTATTTTATGCGGAATTTCAATACGTTTTAGATCTGATTTTTCCCAATAGTTTCCTCGTATTTCTCATTACATTTTATTTATGAAATATTAAAAAACAAGTTTTGAAATGTTATATAACTCTCAAAAAACATAAACATAATTAACATTTGATTTGTCTATAGCTCTGAAAAGGAGTCAATAAAACCAATATTCACTATAAACGCGGCCCCGGATTGTTCGTCACCTGAACCCGAATATCTGGGCGAAGAGGAACAGGAGTGGCAGCCCAACTCTTTGACGATCGAGACTATGGACAGTAAGCGTTTCCACAGACAAAGTCGACAATTACGCCAATCCATGTCTGGAATACACTTATCACTACAAGACCGCGACCGTCAAGACCTGACATTAGCCACACCTGAAGAGTTCATTAAGCGATTCAATGGAACTAAAGTTATTAACAAAATACTGATCGCAAACAATGGCATCGCAGCCGTCAAATGCATGCGTTCTATCCGGCGCTGGAGTTATGAGATCTTCAGAAACGAAAGGGCCATCAGATTCGTTGTTATGGTATTTATTGTTGACTCGAATTATCTCATTTTGACATTTATTGACAATTTCTTTAATTTAATTTTAAGGTTACGCCCGAAGACTTGAAAGCAAACGCTGAATATATAAAAATGGCCGACCATTACGTACCCGTTCCGGGCGGTACTAATAATAATAACTACGCGAATGTTGAACTCATTGTCGATATTGCGAAGCGAATGAACGTTCAGGCGGTTTGGGCCGGTTGGGGTCACGCCTCCGAATACCCGAAATTACCCGAACTGTTAGGAAAGGCAGGCATTGCGTTCATGGGTCCGCCACACGGGGCGATGTGGGCCTTAGGCGACAAAATCGCCTCTTCTATCGTCGCTCAAACAGCTAATGTGCCGACCCTTCCCTGGTCTGGATCTGGACTTGTGTGCAGTGACTGGCAGGACGGCAAGCCGTGTAAAATACCGCCCGATCTATATCGCAAGGGATGTGTTAATGACGTGAATGAAGGACTGACAGCCGCCCAAGCGATTGGGTTTCCGGTTATGATTAAAGGTATTAATTAATGATTTTATGATTGATTTATACAATTGTTTTGTTATAACAAATAGCGAGCGAAGGGGGCGGAGGCAAAGGTATTCGCAAAAGTGAATCCCCCGACGACTTTCCCCAGATGTTTCGTCAAGTACAGAGCGAAGTACCCGGAAGTCCGATATTTGTGATGAAGTTAGCGAAGTGTGCGCGTCATCTGGAAGTGAGTTATTCTTCTTTTAAGTCTGTTTTCGATGTTTAATGGCTTTGACTGTACTTTAGGTGCAATTACTGGCCGATCAATACGGAAATGCAATCTCTCTGTTCGGTCGCGACTGTTCTATACAACGAAGACATCAGAAGATCATAGAAGAGGCGCCATGTATTGTGGCCGAAGACGAGACGTTCGCCGAAATGGAGAAATCGGCCGTTCGTTTGGCCAAAATGGTTGGCTATGTCTCGACCGGAACCGTTGAATATCTATACGACCCGAACGAACAGAAGTTCTACTTCTTGGAACTGAATCCACGTCTTCAGGTCGAACATCCCTGCACTGAAATGGTGGCCGACGTGAACCTCCCGGCCTGTCAGCTCCAGATTGCTATGGGTTTGCGACTCAACCGAATCAAAGAGATTCGATTGCTTTACGGAGAGGGCGGTTGGAGTGACACTGAAATTCAGTTTGAAAGCCGAGTTCGATCCCGACCCTGGGGTCACGTCATCGCCGCCCGAATCACTTCCGAAAATCCCGACGAAGGCTTCAAACCCTCGAGTGGAACCGTTCAGGAGTTGAACTTCAGAAGTAAGTCATTCTAATTCTCATTATTTTCAACAAATTATTTCTAACATTTTCCTAACCGGCGCACAGGTAGCAAAAACGTTTGGGGATACTTCTCAGTGGGCGCTTCGGGTGGTCTTCACGAGTTCGCGGACTCCCAGTTCGGTCATTGCTTCTCCTGGGGTGAGGACAGAGAGGACGCGCGCGAAAACTTGGTTTTGGCGCTCAAAGAGTTGTCGATTAGAGGAGATTTCAGAACTACTGTCGAGTATTTGATAACACTCTTAGAAACCGAAGACTTTCAGAAGAATGAGATCAACACCGGATGGCTCGACAAACTGATTGCCGAAAGAGTACAGTCGGGAAAACCGAAGACATCGTTGGCGCTGATCTGCGGCTGCATTCATGTCGTCGATTATCAGCAACAGAACAATTGGCAACACTTTAAGCTATCGCTACAAAAGGGACAAATACTTCCCGCAAACACTCTCTCCAACACTCAGAACGTTGAGCTCATCTACGAAGGCATCAAATATGTGGTTAATGTCACCAAATCCGGAAATAACAGCTATTTTCTTGTGATGAACAACACATCGAAAGAGGTTGAAGTGCACCGAATGTCCGATTCCGGGCTTTTATTATCTGTCGATCACTCGTCGCACACGACTTACATGAAGGAAGAGGTCGATCGCTATCGGGTTGTCATTGGAAACCAGACCTGCGTTTTCGACAAAGAGAACGATCCGACGATTCTGAGGTCGCCCTCAACCGGTACTAACTGTGCAATGACTCATAATTGACCCAAACGTTTATCGAATGTTTGTTTGAATTTTAGGAAAATTGTTACAGTTTTTAGTCGAAGACGGAACTCATGTCTACTCAGGACAGGCATACGCGGAGATCGAAGTTATGAAAATGGTTTGAATTTTGTTTAATATTTTTGTTTAAAATATTTTAACTTTTTTGGAGCGAAAAACAAACTTTTGTTTAAATGCATTCTTTTCTTACAATTTTAAAATACATTTTATTGCATAATATTATTATTTAATTACAAAACTAATTACTGCTTGAAAACAGGTAATGACTTTAACTACTCAAGAGTCGGGTGTTGTCAATCATATCAAGCGTACGGGTGCAGTGCTGGAGGCCGGTTCCATACTGGCCCGACTCGATTTGGATGACCCGACGCGCGTCCATAGGGCAGAGCTCTTCACCCGAGGGTTTGACGCTTTGGATGAAGAAAGTGAGTGAATATAGAATAAGAATAAAACTAATTAACGGAACAAATAATCATTTTATTGAAGCCGACGACGAATCTTCAGGTGTTTCGTCTTCGAGTTCTGCCGCTCACGACAACCGAAATACACCGAATGAGTCGAAACTGAATAACACATTCATTTCAGCGAAGAATCATTTGGAGAATATTTTGTCCGGTTATGGGTTACCCGAACCATACTTTACCCAAAGTATGAATCACTTCGTCGAACAGTTTATGGAATGTCTTCGCGACCCGAGATTGCCTTTACTTGAACTTCAGGACATTATCTCTTCGACTTCGGGACGCATTCCATCACAAGTGGAGAAGTCTATCCGAAAACTAATGAATAATTATTCGAGTAATTGATTATTGATTTGTTTAATGACATTAATATTTAATCGATTGTCATCTTTCCATCTCTTCAGGCAATATAACCGCAATTTTGGCGGCATTTCCGTCACAACAAATCGCTTCAGTGATCGACTCATATGCGGCGACTCTCCAGAAGAGGGCCGATAGGGACGTCTTCTTTCTCAATACACAGGGAATCGTGCAATTAGTGCAAAGATATCGGAACGGAATTCGCGGTCGAATGCGATCGTGTGTTCAGGATTTGGTCAGACATTACATCGAAACGGAACAGCACTTCCAATTAGGCCATTACGACAAATGCGTTTCGCAGTTACGCGAGAAGTATAAAGACGAGGGAATGGCGACTGTCGTCAGCAAAATATTGTATTTTGTTTTGAAGTTTTTGAAATGACTTAAAGTATTAGTAAATTTTATTTAACATTTTAGTTCTCATTTGTCGGTCAATAAGAAAAATCAGTTAATCATTAAAGTAAGCAATGATTTGGTTTTAATACAAATTCAAAACTTATGCTTATTTTGCCGATAGCTTATCGACCACTTGTGCGGTCACGAGCCGGGGATTACTGACGAGTTGTCGTCTATTCTGAACGCATTAACGATTCTAAACAAAGCCGAGAACGCAAAGGTGGCTCTACGGGCCCGACAGGTGCTTATATCTGCACATCAGCCGCCGTTCGCCTTAAGACACAACCAAATGGAGTCTATATTCTTGTCTGCAATTGATATCTATTCGCATGAATTCGAGCCAAACGTTTTGAATAAACTAATTCTTAGCGAAACTTCGATTTTTGATGTTTTGCATCAATTTTTCTATCACTCGAATGTTGTCGTTAGAAGAGCTGCTCTCGAAGTAAGCGATTATTAATTGATTGACTCAAATGTGAACCAAATCTAATGAATTGCTTAATTGGCAAAAGGTTTACGTCAGACGCGCCTACATTTCGTACGAAATGGTTTCACTCCAGCACTCGGTTATCGGCACTTCGGACAGACATTCCTTTGATAGCATTCATTCCAAATCATCGACCACTGCCTCTCGTGACGGTTCCATTCCGTGCGCTGTCTATCACTTCATCCTTCCTTCATCTCATCCCTCACTCGTCTCGACCAGCAGTTCCTCCAATTCTCAGAGCAGTCAAAGCCGAGAGTCTGAGAAGGTTTGCCATTATTTTTGTTTTGATTCTCAAATATAGTGTTAATTAAAGTTAATTTAATGTTAATTGTATTTTATAAACTATACAAATATTTAGCTAAACGTAATTTATAGCTTTTATTATTTAATTATATTTAAGTTTTTTTAAGTAAACACATACCGGTTATTACATTTTTGTATAATTACAAATAATTGCTTGGATAATTATATACTACTATCTGTTTAAATTACAACATATAAGTGTGAATTCACTAATTTTAGCGAAGAGTAAGTTTATAAGAGGTGGTAAATAAGCTTGCTCAACCTTATATTAATAAGCAATTCAATGTCAGTTTCACAGTTAGAATAACTGCAGAGAAGGGAAAACCCAATCGTTGAGACTATTTCAGATGAGATATCATTCTATAAATTGATTCCGAATTGTTTAAACAATACCCAATCATATACTTCAGAATTAATTAATAATAACAATAAAATACTTGTTTTTTAAATGATACTTGAAACCGGGATAATTTTTATAAAACATTAACAATTTTAATTCATTTTTCATATTTTTCCATCAAATTCTTGTTTAACCTTGGTTTTAAAATTTGTAATTGACTAACATTATTGATGCCGTTTGCATTATAAAATATAATATGATATATTTGCATTTACAATCAATCAAGTTGATTTTTATTAAACATTTAATTGACTGTTCATGACAAATTTTTTTTAATACTCCATATTTATATAAATTATTTATAAGAGAATCTAAACATTTGCAAAATTTATGCTTTAATCAGAATTTTAAAAATAATCAGGAAACATAGTTAAAGAATTAAACATACAACATATTTATATATATATAAATAATTCTTATCGATTTACAATTTAATACAATTTAACCATGTTATTTTTATGAAAAGGGACATATTTATTAAAATTTATCTAATTTGAAAGAAAATATTTAAAATTATATATTATAAAATTAAAACCCAATACAGTAAGTAGGTTTGCTCAAATTGTTTTATTTTTAATTAATGTTGTGTTTCCTGAATGAGCTAGTTTAACTTTAATTTGATAATTTTTGTTATTCATAAAATTCAAAATTTATAACTACCATGGTCGTTGCTTTTGACGGCATAACATTAATTTAGTCGAATTTAATCACATTTAAACTCAATTTAGCCTAAAACTAGTTAAATGGACTAAATTTTAACCGGATTTAAGCCGAAAGTTATAAAAATTAAAGAAAGATTATCTGCGATAGATAATCTGCCTCCGCTAGAGATTAATGCAAGTTTTTTAGGTAATTTAGGTGGATAATCTTCTGATTCTCTTTCCGCATCATAGATGCAATTTAAAAACTTATTATTTATGCCAATAGAGTATAAGTTGTTGATTAAGTATTTTAAGATATTTAACCAATGCTTTTATAAATTAAATATATTTGCATTTAATATTTGATTAGTTATTAAAATAAATTACAAACTTAAGCTTATTTTAAGCTTATTTAAGCTTAAGCTTATTTTTTAAGTTAACAAAATATCAAATGGTTTTGAAAAATTAACTAAAAATTGTATATAACTGTTTTATACAGGTTTATTTTAAACGTTTATTTGAGAAAAACAATAATTGACTCAATTTACATATATTTTTAAATTTTAATGCAATTTCTTATTTGAATCAATTTAGTTGACATGTAATAAATTGTTGAATAGTTGACTTAGTCATAAATTAAATATTTTAAATATACACCGGTAACTAATAACATTAATTAATTATTATTTAATTTTGTCAATCTTTGCATAAAATTATCCAGAAAATTTCAATCGAAGGTTTTGTGTAATAGACGGGTCAGAGGCTTATTGAAGTGAGGGATCAATTTAGTTGATTAGCTTTTAGTGGTTTTGTGTTCGAATACAAATTGTAATAGGTTGAAAATGCTTACACTCATTTGAACATGCTTATTTATAATGGTTAATTTTCAAGAGAATATTTAATTTTAAAGAAAACATTTTGAAAACCAATTACTATAATCGATGTCTTTGTCAACAGTTCCCAAGAATTGCTGTAATGAGCGAAACGAGTGATGAAAACCAAATAATTTCGTTCAACAACTATAGAGTCGGACTAATCGCCGCTTTTAATACTATGGAACAAATGGAAGTGAGTTCTTAGGCTTTTGACACACAGTCAGCACTGGTTTTAATCGATTTGATGTCTACTTTTAGGCGCATTTCGATAACTTAATTGATATTTTGCGTCAATCAGAAGAAGACATAAACATTGAAAACCAATGGCAACACACAGTGAGTGGCGATACCTCTACTTCTCCGCCGAATCGACAAAGAAGTGGTTCTCTATTAGTGGCCCGAGAGAGGGCTCAATCACTCTCTTTCCAGGCGCTCATTGAAGACGTCGAACCCATTTATATCGTCAACATTACCATCAAATCGGATGGATCTGAAGACTCTGTTCTGACCAAAAAGTATATTGAATTGAATTTAGCCTAAAATGAGCTCAAATTCATTAATTGTTTTCCAATAGTTTCCAACAGTTCTGTCAATCGCGTAAAGCAGATCTGGAGAAGCAGTCGATCCGAAGAGTGACGTTCATAGTGTGCGATCGATACCGATTCCCCCGATATTTCACGTATAGGTATCGCAACGGTTACGTCGAGGACACCATTTATCGGCACTTAGAGCCCGCACTGGCTTTTCAGTTAGAGATCAATCGGTTGAGAAATTACGATTTGGAGGCGATTCCAACGGCCAGTCAGAAAATGCATTTGTATTTAGGAAAGGCTAAACTGCTGGCGCCCGGACAACAAGTGACTGACTTTAGGTTTTTTGTGCGAACCATAATCAGACACTCAGACCTCATAACGAAAGAGGCGTCGTATGAGTTCCTCCAGAATGAAGGTTTGCATTGAATTTGAGTTGAGATTAAATAATAATTTGTTTGCAAATCAGGCGAACGGTTGTTGTTGGAGGCTATGGACGAACTGGAGGTGGCGTTCACTCACTCACTGGCGCCCAAAACCGATTGCAATCATATTTTCCTGAACTTCGTGCCTAAAGTGACGATGGACCCGACCAAGGTACCTTATGTACGGCATATCGTTCGCAGCTTTTGTTCGGTGCAAACCAGTTGTGTCTGAGTTTGAGTTGGAGTTTGAGTTTATCGTCGATTTATAATTTGTTTTATATTTACTAATCCTTTGTTTTAAGTTTTATTAGTTTTTAAGTTATTTTTTATTTCTCTTTAGTTTTATATTATTTTTTAGTTAATTAGCATTTATTTTCACATTTTCTTATTCTGGTGTTTCGGTGATCTCTTCGGTATATATCGAATATTTCTCAAAACTAATCCAAAAGTATTAACGCAAATGTGTTTTAAATTACTGTATATTTAAATGTATTATTGGTGTTGTGTTTGCGGTGTTTTGCATGACTTTTGTTTAATTACGAAATTAGTTCATAAATTGGATTCAATTAAGAATATAATAATGTGTTTGTGAATCAATCAATAGATTGCCGAAAACGTGCGAAATATGGTTATGCGTTACGGCCCCCGACTCTGGAAACTACGTGTATTGCAGGCAGAGATCAGAATGATTATTAGGTATGGCTTCACATAATTCACATAAATCTCAATAATCTTAATGTCTTTTTGTCTGAATTATTATTATTTTGTTTATATTTTCAAATTTCAATTCAATTTTGCATTCAATGCCAATCAGATCGACGCCGACCTCTAAGTGCACGCCTTTCAGACTCTTGTTGGCCAACGAATCGGGTTATTATCTGGATATGCATTTATATAAAGAAGTGTTAGACCCGGCTTCGGGTGCCATGAAGTTTGAGGCGTGGCCGGGCACAGGCAAACCCGGACCTCTGCACGACTTACCGATTTCGACGCCATATATGACTAAAGACTATCTCCAACTGAAGCGCTTTCAGGCGCAGAGCAACGGCACGACATATATATACGACTTCCCCGACATGTTTCAGGCGGCGCTCATCAAGATGTGGGAGGAATACCTCGAATGCAGGCCTGAGATCGAAATGCCGGCGCAAGTGATTCAATGTATGGAACTTGTGTTGGATCCGACCAACCCGTCCCGTATGATTGAGATGAAGAGAGTGCACGGGGAGAACAGTATGTGCTTAGGTCTGGCTTTGTTTTGATTTAATTAAATGTTTTGCTATAATAGTCTACGGAATGTGCGCCTGGAGGATGACCCTGTTCACTCCCGAATACCCGGAGGGCAGAGATATCATTGTCATCGGCAATGATATAACACATCTTTTGGGTGTTTTTGGACCGCATGAGGATATGGTCTTCCAGAAGGCATCCGAAAGGGCCCGAGCGATGGGCATTCCTCGCATTTACTTGTCGGCCAATTCCGGCGCTCGAATAGGTTTGGCTGAAGAAGTGAAGGGACACTTCCAGGTATTATCTTATTAAATGCTTAACCATTTGTTGTAACATCTGATAACAACGCCTAATTGCACCGTTAGGTCGCATGGATTGACGACACAAATCCAGACAAAGGCTTTAAATACCTTTATCTGACGCCCGAGCAGTACAAACGCGTCGCCGATTCGGTGAAAGTGGAACTGATTGTCGAAGACGGAGAGACCAGATATAAGATAAGTGACATAATAGGAGTGGGCGAAGGGTTGGGCTGTGAGAATCTCAAGTACGCCGGAATGATTGCGGGCGAGTCATCGCAGGCCTACAACGAGATCGTCACCATAACAATGGTCACCTGTAGGGCCATTGGGATTGGATCTTATTTGGCACGACTTTCCCAAAGAGGTTGAGTCAACAAATGGTTGTTTTAATTACTATTTCTTATAAACAATTTCTGAATTCCTTACAGTTATCCAAATAGAGAACTCACATATCATACTGACCGGTGCCGGCGCTCTCAATAAGCTGTTGGGCCGCGAAGTCTACACTTCTAACAACCAATTGGGTATTAATTGGATTTAGTTTAGAAATAAATTTTGTATTAACTCTAGAATTGATGTTTAGGTGGAATTCAGATAATGTATGCAAACGGTGTCAGTCATACCACAGCTCAGGACGATCTGGAAGGTGTGTCGACTATATTGAAATGGCTGTCCTATATGCCGGCGCAACGATACGCGCCCTTACCTATGATCGAGTCTTTGGATCCAATTGATCGCGAAGTAGTATTCACTCCAACCTCTTCGCCATACGACCCCCGATGGATGCTTCAGGGTTTGCACCTGAGCTCACATTGACTTTGGCTTTAAATACTCATTACTATTGTTTTCGATTGTTGTTTAGGCCGAGAGAATGCACAGGGAGTGTGGGAGGACGGCTTCTTCGACAGGGGCTCGTGGCAGGAGATAATGAGTGGATGGGCTCTGACAGTAGTGACGGGTAGAGCGCGTTTGGGCGGTATTCCCGTCGGTGTGATTGCAGTGGAGACTCGAACTATTGAATTGATAATACCGGCCGATCCGGCGAACTTGGATTCCGAGACAAAGGTTGTGTCACAGGCCGGACAGGTCTGGTTCCCCGACTCGTCGTATAAAACGGCGCAAGCGATTGAAGGCATGTTTTGACTCATTTTAGTAATAATTTGATTAAAATTAGGAATTAATACAAAATAACTTTAAGTGAATGAAAACCAATTAGTTTTACGATTTAGTTAATCCAAAGTTGAGATAAACTGTATTTAAGTTGATTTGACATTATTTAGTCGATAACTAATGAAACGCTAAATATAATTAAAATAACTAAATTAAATGGCACAACCCAGGTAGCTTGCTTGCTTAAATTTACTTGCAGCTTGTAAATCTATTATTATGTTAGTTGAGAATTAAGTCAAGTAGGTTAAACTATTATTTGATCGATATAAATAATAAAATTTTAGTTAAAATAACTTATTTTGTAAATGTCTACAAAAAATGAAAAAACTCATTGCTTAGTCTGCAAGTTATATATTATAAAACTATACTCTAATATAGTTAATAAATAAGCCAACTGGGTTAGATTATGTTAAACTAAATTTAACTAAAATTGTGAATAAATTTTAAATAAAGACAATTTAAGACAAAGTACTCATTGAATGTCTTGACATCGAATAGACTTTTCTCGCGAAGACTTACCACTCATTATATTCGCCAATTGGAGGGGTTTTTCCGGTGGAATGAAAGACATGTACGACCAGGTCGTGAAGTTCGGCGCATATATTGTCGACGCTCTTCATGAATACAAACAACCGATTATTGTATATATCCCGCCCTTTGGCGAACTCAGAGGCGGCGCTTGGGCTGTATTGGGTATGTATGGGTTGGCTGTGCTCTCAGACCTTATTTAACGCATTGTTTGATTGACTCAATTTAGACGCGACTATAAACCCGCGTCATATGAATATGTTCGCCGATCCGGACGGACGCGCAGGCGTTTTGGAACCGGAAGGAACGGTAGAAATCCGATTCCGACAGAAAGATTTGATTAAAACGATGCACAGGTGTGACGTCGGGTGCAAACAGTTGTTGACCAAAATTAATGAATCGAATTCCGCGGACGAGAAGAAGCGATTGGAGAAAGAACTTCACGACAGAGAGAGCGCACTGTTAGGAATGTACCACCAGGTGTCGCTTACATTCGCCGACTTGCACGACACGCCGGTGCGGATGTACGAGAAGGGCTGTATCTGTGATATCGTTCCGTGGATTAAGTCCCGGAACTACTTCTACTGGTATTTGAGAAGAGCTCTCTATGAGGACAGAGTTCGCAATGAGATTCAGTCCATTATCTGCAATAAGAACGACGCGGAGACGGCTTCGATGATTCAGCGCTGGTTTATCGAACAGCACGGGCAGCATAATGTATGCAATGGCTTATAGCCCGCCTTTACCTTATTTATCGGCATTTGATTGAATGACTGTTTGTTTTAATCGTCTTTTAGCAACACTTATGGGTCGACGACAACAAAGCTGTCGCCGAATGGCTGTCCTCTCAACTCGAAGAAAGCAATTCAACGGTTCTCGAGAACATCCGTTGCATCCAAAGGGATGCTCTGACGCGACAAATCCAGGGGTGAGTCCAGAGTTCATACCTGTTTGGAGCAGACATGTAGTCATTAGTCATTATCTTAATTGCAATTCAATGTTATATTAAAACAGATTTTATAACGACTTTCCGTCGGCGACGTTCGACTCATTGGTTCATTTGATTCACTCGGGAATGACTCAACAGCAGAGGACAGACCTCTTAGCGACTCTGGTTTCACTCGAAGGCCAAACACCGCAATCGAATCAATTGACGTCTTCTTCGACGGCCGACAGCAGTGAAAGCGTTGACATTAAAAGCGGTGAAGAAGTGGTCAAAGATGTGACGGAAGAGTTGTAGACATTTAGAGATATTTCGAAATATATTCTTATTGTGATTAGAGTTTGTAATTGTTTTGCAATAAATGAAAAATATTTTATATTTTTCACAAATAAATTAGGTTTTAATGCATTTTATATACATTTAATGCTTTTTCACGAAATTACTGTTGAATTTGTAATAAATTTTTTACACACATTCCTATCCATTAATAATAAACATTAAAATATTTTTCGTTTAATTCGTTTTATTTTCATTCAAAACGATTAGAGAATATATTTTTATGAATAAAATATTTAAAGAGTTTTTCCGAAATATTTCTCGACTTTTATTTCACAATTAATTCTATTAAACATTAATATAAATAAACAACAATTGGTATAAAAAATGTTTTCAATAATTATAAATACAATTAATATCTTTTAAATACTTTTTATACATTTTAATTAAAAATAGACTAAAATTTAGGCAAATCTCGAATTATAGACTCTCTGCCTGTGCTCAGCACTGAATATATATCCGATTTCGGCTTCAATCCGACGACACCTCTCGACGAACCGATCGCTGTCGGCCTTCCAGTCGCCTCTTCGGGCGCTTCTGTGAGCGAAAGCCCAAACACAGAGCACTCGAACGGATGGCTTCTCTTCACTGAACTTGACTTTCGTTGACATTTGTTCGTCAGTCGAAGCGTCCGAATAATGCGAATTCCAGTTCTCATTCACTTTCCGCAACAACTCTTCCATTTCTATCTCTTTTTGACTCTTTTCCAACTCTTCCGTTGAATTCGTTTCGATTAATGACTGATTCGATGACTCGAAAGGACTGTCGACTTCATCCGATCCTATCATTCAAAGCAATAAAAATATGAATAAATTATCAAAACTTTTAATAAATTCAAAATTTCTATTTTAAAAACTTTCAATGAATTGAATTCGTTTTGCATTAAAAATACTTTTTCGCTGAAAATGATTAACAAAAAAGAAATTCAAAACTGAATCCAAGTTTAAGTTTAAGTTTATATTTGTTTGGCTTCTCATCGCTAATACAATACATTTCAAAACCACTTAATGTCTACTCTTTTAGAAAAAATATTAAAATTCTTTTCGATGAAGAGATTTGAACTAATTTTAGAACTACTTATTCGTCATTCAATCAAATGATTTCTTCTATTCTTATAAATCATTTACTATTTTAAGAACTAAAACATTAAAAGACTTTATTTACAAATGTTTTGATCAAAAATGCAATCAATCTTTAAATTACTTCTCATTTAATTGTTTTCTTAATTACTAAATAATTACCGAATTCTTTGACTTTCAATTGCATGCAATTATATCTAAATTTCTGAGAAGGGGTGCAATTATATCTAGGTACAATTGCACTACTTTTTGACT
>JAQIYC010000463.1:0-13732 GCA_034699545.1 Porobelba spinosa
ACTAAATCAAGCTAAATTAACTGGATTTAAACCGGATTTAGCCTTAATTTAGTTAAATTAACGCCATTTTTACAAAATAGCGCGAGGCAGAAAATTTTCTAGCGGGGTCCTATATTCGAGCAAAATCTCAAGGGGGTTAGATGCCAAATTTTTTCCTTGGGGAGGGGGGTTGCGGACCTGGACTCCCCATTGGCCAACCCTGACTTAAGTCAAAATTTTTATGCATTAATAATAATTGTTTCTAATTATAAGCTGTAAAACAAATTTTAAAACATATAAATAAATAAACAAAGTTGCACATTTTTAAAGCATGTTCTTTATTATTAGTAAAACATTTGAAATTGTAAAATAGTTTTGTTAAAACAAATTTATTTATATAACATGTTAACCAGTACCAATAATGCAATGCCAGGAAAGAATCGAAAATTAATAGAAATTGTTGGCAAATGTTAAAACTTATCGATTAGAGCTCTCATAAGCGAAATGTGAGAAAGAGAGCAAATGTATGCCGATCTGAGCTATCAATTTGATACTCGCAAACTCTACTCTATATTACCTTTTATATGCAATTCAACAATATTTACGCAATTAATGTTCGACACAATTAACGAATGCCAATAAAGCGAAGACATGAACATCAGAACATCATTCGTTTCGTTTGCAATAAAGGGGTTTAACTGAATTTCTTCTTCCGATATATTATTGAAGTTCACATTACATAATATAAAAACAGATTTATATTACAGATTCTATTGTCTCGCATTAGATGGCAAACAAAAACAATATAATGAAAATCTTATGTTTCTTAATACTAAAATTTCGTTTATTGTTTTCGACGACAAGATTACTCATAAATCGATATTCATTGCACACATTCTTCGTTTAAAAACAATGTTAGACTACAATAGATGCGGAAAATTCTTTTAGTTTTTATCGCAAAAATTGTAATCAATTACCAGAATATTGTGTATACTTTGAAAACTTAATTAAATTTTTTTGTTACAAAACAGAAGTTTGTTTATAAATTATGTAACAAAAAAATTTTATTACTTGTTTCAGAAACTTTTTATTACTCATGTATTAAATAAATTTTAAGCTAAAATTTACATTTTTGCAAATAAATTGCAATAAAAATAAACTTTAAACTAACTAGTTATCATAAAACATCAATATCAATTTTAGAAAATATGCCATATTGATAAAACTTTGATCGATTCGCTAAATTTATATTCTAGGAGTATATAAACTACTCTAATATTTAGAGTATAATAAATTAGTTGAACAAAAAAAAATACTAACAAAAGGCTAACAAAGTATTAAATTATTTTTCTTGAGAAACGATGTAATATTGCAGTTATATTTGGTTAGCATTATATTAACTGTAATATCTGGCTCACGTTGGCTGCGCTGATGCTGTGTATGAGCTATAGTGCATCCCAAGCATATCAATTCGCATATAATACTCTTTATTCGTATATTGCAATCAATTATGCACCCAACTTGAAAGCAATACGATATTCACATTCATCATTGGGCGCTTCCACAGCCATTTCAATGCATTAATATTTCAGTCGACAACTAAATAATGTAGTACAGGACGTCTTTATGATATGATCTTCCCGTGCATTCTATAAAACCCAATACACACAACACAGTCGACTATATTAGGGCACATAACGGAGTAGAAGCCTATGCCTTCATAATTCTTAACCTTATATGAGATGCTTTGCTTTACTACACAAAAAACTAAATGAAAATACAGTTTTGGCTCAACTCTATCATACAAACGGTTAACATATTTTTCAAACAAAGTATAAAATAAAATATACATTAAGTCGAAAAATGAAAGAATTATTTTTTATAAACTCTACGAATGGATGAGAAAACATTCAATACTTAACTGCAAAGCGCAGGAAAAGTTAGCTTTAATTTATTGCTTCATATTTGGCAAAAACGCTTTAACCGATCAAAAGGTCAAACGAATTCACTTATTGTTTGCGTTTTCATCTAAATTTATGACAAAAGTTGAGCTAAAATGACAATAAATCTGTTTAATAATTGTGATTCCATACAGTTATTCGAGAAATTGACATTTGAAAGAGACTGGAGTTTGGAGAGCACATACAGTTAGAACACTAGTGGCACTGGCACTGGTAGCTCGACTGATAAGTGCAAAAATGTGAAAATGTGTTTCGTGTATGTAATGCAAGTGTGAGTGTATGGATGGATGTATGTATGGATGGCTCGACTCACAGCAAGTTGTCTGCAATTTATATATCAATAAAGTAGTTGTGATTTATTCGAGATGTTGGGGTCAGACCTAAAGGGGTCGATACGGCTATTAATTCATTCTCTATTTAAATAAATTGGTCCGCGTGCTTATTATAAGCAAAAGTGACCAGTGTAAATTACATTGTCCATTCATTGTCCACACCAGTGTCCACACAATGTCCAGTTTGTGTCTAAAATGTTTGCTTCTGTCAGTGCAAGTCATAAGCATTTTGTGAACTTATGAGTATTGCAGAGCAGCTGCACTGCCATAATGTGTGGACAGACATCTGCACTAATTTAAATGGACCAGAACTGGCTATATATGCATATATGAGATATATAAATGTCATTTCACCTGAAATACCCAAATAGTACAACATTTGTAATGCACTCATGGCTTCGAGTGCTTCTAAACTGAAGTTTTCATTTGTCTCACACTTAGAGAACAGCGGAGAGCATATGGAAGGCCAGGGATAAGACGCGTGCCATTGATGAAGGGATTGTTCGCTCTTTGCAGTCAAGCATTCATTCATATTCTGTCAATAAGATATAGCCAACAAAATAAATGAGTTAAAACTCATCAATCGATTTGAACTTTAATAATGGAAAGCAATACAAATGACTTATTTAGGATAATTAGATACAGATGTGACTCATTTGTATGGATTAGTTATACGATTTGAATGAAATGTAAATAATTCATAAAAGAATAATAATTATAAAATTAAATGCTTTGTTAAGAGAAAAATAGATTCAATTTTTGGATCGCTTTTCAATAAAAAGAATGTCATTATTGATAAAAAGGAAATAATTTATAGTTTTTTATTTGTATTTTGTCTTATATATCATTATTGGCCGGAAAAGTATGTCTTCATAACAAGTTCGGGAAGTGTTTTACTATAGATATAGACCTACAGTATTGGCATAACGTCGACGAATAGTAATAATAATAAGTGTTTGATAAGTCATAAGCATAACCATCAGTCGTCAGTCATGTTTTGACGACTTGACGGCAATTATGCTCTTCCAGACCAGAACCAATCATTTCGACCACCAGCACCGGCATAGTTGGGCATATTTTTAGAACACATAAGACAGTAGAGATCTGAAAAAATCTATTCTTTTTTAGCAAAACTGACTTAACCTTCAATCAGAAGTAAAGCATGAATTGAAAAAAGTGTGAAGAATGAAGAAAAAGTGAATTTAAGTTACGATCACTCCATACGACTTACACTCACTTCTCGATACTACCACTAATCCATTCATGTATGGAAAGCAGAGACAAATGTAGTTACTCTCAAACAACTTCCCGCAACTTTTTGCTGTAATTATCTTCACTTTTGGTTCATATGATTTATGAATTTTTCTTTTGAAGCACAGGTAGTAGTGTCTAACCAACAATCAAATGAAATCTAAAGCCAATCAATGCGAAGCGTATTTACGGATTATTCAATTATATAGTATATTAGAAACTAAAATAATTTTTGTCTTAATTCTCGCCGCACTATATCATTGATTGCCACCACTGCCAGACCAATGGTTTGGATGACTGGCGGCTATGGATGAGTATCGTTTGGAATCCTAAGGCGTGATTCCGTTATTTTCAAAGGAAATATTTAACCCAAACCATCATATCTGCAAAAAATACATTAGCTTTAGCTTATTGTCGGTTCGCCTGTCTATCTATGATTCTGAAGTCAAAGCTCACACAAGTGTCCCATTAATGCACACATAGCCACACAAACAACATCCTCATCTAAACCATCCTCATCTAAATTCATTTGCAATAACTACATAATAAAACCATACATTTTATGCTTATTTGCAAATCTATATATAATAAGTTTGACATTTGGTAATCAATTACAGAATTATAATATTAAATATACAAAACGTCAAAATTATAATATGTTTTGAAAATATAACACAAAAGCAAATCTCTATTTATAATATGCTTTAAACGAATATACTTTTTATGTATGATATAATTTTAGTATTATATGAAAACACGACTCGAATACATATCAATAATAATGAAAGACATAATCCAATCCGAAATGTCAACTATTTATATAATATCAAAACGACGTAATATGTATTAATAGCGTTTGTGTTTCGTATTAAGCAATAGCAGCGGTTAATGGCATTGACATAATTCTCATAAATGGATGAATCAAAACAATAAAATCCCGGAGCGATAGCGATATGTTATGATATCCTCATTTCAAACCTATTTCAACAATCCATACAAAACAAATGTTTTATAATAAAGAAAACGCCAAAGTTTATGGTAAAACTGAATGGAATGGATGGGCCAATAGACGAGACCCTATTTAGCCGTTTTGATGGCTTTGATGGCTGTGATGGCTCTTTTAACTGTCGGCTCTTCTCATCACTTACTGTATAAACATCTGGAATAGAGCTAATCCAAGACAGCCACACAACCAATGTTGAGAAAATGTAACTATGCATATCGTATCAACATGCCCCTGCTTGTTTGTCGATTTAGGGGAGAACTCTTGTTAGTTTGATACAGAACCAATTATTAATTAAATGAACTGAAATCTAAAATAGATTTGATATCAATTTTAAAGTCAATTCATTTTATATCATAATTTAGGCTCAATTAGCTGACAGACACAATGGTTGAGCCGTTCATCAATTATTTATTTATATAGTGTTTGTCCGGCGGCTATATTCGTGTTCAACTGGCTGTGACTCTGTGGTAGACCATTGAGACAGAGCTCAAACACAGCTCTTCATACGTACGCTTTGATCACAAAGATATCATTGCATTTCTCAAACTAATTGAACTTAACTTTCTATCATAACTACCAAATGAGAGAAAATGGATTTTTATTTAAGTTTAGCTGTAGTTTAGCTGTATTTTAGCTGCAGTTGAGTTGTTGACCACTATTTAACTAATGCTATTAGAAAAGTAAACAATTTATAATGGGTTTATAATTAATTGCATAATTAAATGTATATGACATCCAATTGTCAGCATTTGGTTTCACTTCTATTTTTATATCATTTTTATTTAAGTGAAACGAAACCAAAATGTGATTTCAGGAGAAATTAAAGCGTAAAACATATATGACATCCGCAATCAGATGATATTTTTTATGTAATAATTGTGTAATTGTGTAGACACAGGAAGCACAGGTAGGCATATGAAACGCCACTGGTTTTGTTTTCATTGTCTGCTGGCATTACAAATAATTTATCATTTCTTTTCCCGATTTTCAAATCATGAGAACAGAACTTCGTTTTTCTGTTTTGTCTATAAATTAGTTATAAATAGAAATAAAGATATCTTTAATTATGATTATTAATAACTATATTCCCAAACAATTTGCTTTTGGGTATAATTGCTCTTACATTAGTTGAAATATTTATATAACATTAAAAAATATCGACAATTATAGATAATAGATCATCAATTGCAGCTACCAGTGCTAACAAATATACTCGAGTGTATAAACGAGTGTTTGTCTGGATCTGAATACACTGTATATAAGTTATATTTTTGTTGACCTTGTTTTTCATCCCAAATCGTTTTTATAGCTATAAAAAAGTTAAATTACCTTTTATATTTTTATCAGATATATTATTTTATAAATAGTTGCTTAGCTTAGGGTTTAGAATATTCCATATAAAATATAAAAGAATGCAATCATATATACTGTATATAATAATAATAATAATTGAAAGAGTCGTAAGAAAGCGTTGAGCCCTAAAAAATTGAAGCCTTTCTTCAGTGGCTTCTGTTTTAAGATAAAAATTTTTTTATTTGATTTTTTCTTTTAAAAGCTATTTATTTTTGTTTAGTTATCTTATTATAACTTAAAATTTTATAGTTATTTTTTAAAAATAAAATTGGTTTAAAGTAGTTTTTAAACTTATTTAGTTACAATATTTTATGCTAGTTTATATTTTAATAAATAAATAATAATAAGGTAATAATTTATTCTTAGCTAATATTTTTTATGTATTTATTTTAGTGTTGAATCGTAAAAATTAAGTGAGTCTGGTGATTTAAATAAAAGCAAAAACAATAATTAAAAATTTTAAATTTGAGTTTAATGTATTATATATAATATTTTACAATAAAACATTAAGCACTAAAAAAGTATTTTGATTGTTGTTAAGAAAATATAACCATATTAATATAATAAAACCTTAAGATTTGATATAATAAAAAAAATACCATATGAAAACAGGTGAGCATCTGGCAAATAATAAAACTATAATCAACCTTGTACAATAAATATGAATAAAATATATATCATTTTCATATAAACCTGATTGCATGGCTTAATGTCTGCATTTCCGGAAATACTTATACGAGAATAATGTGTTCAAATTATGGCTATAATTTCTAACTACTATGTAATTTGTGGGCAATTTGTGCGTAAAGTTTAACTTTTCTCCAGAACACACCTCATGCCGAAACAAAAATAATAACTGATTTTAACACTTAATAAAGTTCGGGCAATACATACAATACTCAACAAAGTATACGCGTATATGATATCATAAAAATAAGTTAAGAAGAAATATGTTTTTCTATCGCTCGGCTGTTGTGCTGTTTATTCTGGTGGCGGCTATAGACGGATAAGTGAAAACTAAAGTTTAAGCCCAGAACCGCACCATACCTTACCATACCATACCTGGTCACGTTAAAAACTCATTAAGCAGTTGTCCCTCTTTCATATGCACATAGATTTAAACGCCACTAAAATCGAAGGACAATATCATTTACACAATATTTTTATTTCAATATTATTCGTCTATTTCTAGTTTTTTGTTATAATTATTAAAACATAAACTTAATTATTATTAATCATAAATCATATCATAGAACGGCTAATAAAATGTTTGCTTTTTATGCAAAGGACTTCTGTCTAAACAAAAATAGTTATTATAGTTATTATGGTTTATAATTAACATATTGATACTAAAGCAAAGTTTTATTTTAATAATTATTATAATTATCAACCATTCAATAGAATCGATGGTAAAACAGAAAAAAATAATGTAAAGTAAAAAATCAATAGAAAAAAGTTGCAACAAATTGAAGGATATCTTTATTTTATTACAGCTGCATCAATACGAAAATTATTTTAATAATAAATATTATAAAACATAAAAATTTTAATTATTTAATTTCAAAATGTAAATGCAAACAAATAATTACCAAATAATAAAACAGAAAAATAATGGAAAAAAGTTTTGATGTTAAATAAAAAAAGTAAATTTAAGTGTAAATAAAATAATTTATCGCTGACTGTAAATTAAAGCCACATTTGCGCTGAGTTTGCAATAGCGACGACTGAAAGTGTGGTAAATATGAGAAACGTTAAGGTTTGTGCTGGCTATGTGGCTACAGTATGTGTGTGCGAGAGGAATGACAAGTTGCCCTTGACATTGACCATTACACCAAAAACTTGTCAGTACTTCAATGAATTTTAATTGTATTCAAGCGATAGATATCTTTTTCGAGTTAAACATTTTCCAAACTATAAATTCTTTTGCAGACAAATAATAAATTTTTTTGAATCGAATAAATATTTGTAAAATCGCTTAAAAGAAAATTTGCAAAATAACGATCATTAGGGTTCACATGATGTGATACTATATTTACTCATAATATAAGTTAAGTCATGTAAGGGTTGTAAGGGTTGCCGAATGGTTTTCCTCTTTCTTATTAGTATTTATATACAACTTATAATTTGTCTGTCAGTGCCGTATATTTGTCTACGATTTGTACAAATCTTTATATATTTTTTATTCAAACCCTTAGACGAAATAAAAAATTATAATTTAATAATATTTTTATTATAGCGATTAATAATTGAATGTCTCTGCAAGTGTAGACTTATTAGATGGTGTCTCTCTTCGTCTGCATATTTGTACTCATCTTTGGAGATAATCTTTGCAAAACATATAATTACTATTCATCAACCTCTCTGTGAATATCATTTCTGGAAATACATTAACATTTTTATCGTACGCACAGTAGTCGTAAAGATATGTAATAATATAATAATAACTAATTTTTTGATACATCATTAATTGATGTTCTCATGGGGTCATCAATTGGAACCTTAACTTCAAACTCTTCAAACTCTTCTCCAAAAATGTTCATTAACTGACTTTTATTAAAGTTAATAACTTTACGAATGATTCACTTCAGAGCAGTTTAACCGTTTCTGCCAAACCATGCTTGCTAACTTATATCACTTATCTACATCTTATTGATGTAAGCAGGGCAGTTTTAATCAAATGCAACTTCTTGTTTAGATTTTTAATCCTTCTAATACTAAATATTGAGATAATCATTTCTACGAAAAATTAAGCTGAGCTGAAAAACAAAAACAAAAAATGACATGACTGACATTTTATATTTATTTTAAAATTAAATATTTTATAAAAACTATTATATTTACAATTATTTATAATTTACGACTATCTTGACCGGAAACAGTCCACAATATAATTATGCATAGGGTATGCCAACTCGCCAATACCAGCCCCACTCCCCCCAAGTCGTGCACATCCTTGAAAAGCTGGTGTTCTCAGTGTTGAAAACAAACAAAATAGGGCCCAAATCAACACACGATTAAACTCTAATTATTGCTGTATTTCTATCGATTGCATTTCAATCATAATTTGAATTAATTCCAATATTTCTTTTCAATAGGAAATCAGTCATGAGATCTGATAAGTCATAAGTGGATAATAAATCAAAATTTTGTTTCATAGCCTAATCGGCTTTTATTAAAATTTTTTAGAACTATTAATATTTTTCTAATCAAATTAGTAATGAATAAAATTAAACTAATGTTTATCTCAAAACAGATTTGTTTTGAGATATAAGTGGAAGTGATAGCAGATCTGGGCTAACATTTCAAACATTTCATAATTACTTATATCATTGAAACAGTCGTTGAAATTGAGTCAAAAATTAAAGAAATAAAACAAAACAAAACAAAACAAAAATGAAAAATAATTTTACGTAAAAATTAAACTCATTTCGATAACTGATACGAAAAAATGTCATTAAACTGTTGTAATAAACAAAAGTAAATTGATAATTTAATTGAGTTAATAAAAATTTAGATTAAGTTTCGAGATTAAATTATATAATTAATTTTTTAAACATTAGAAATTTTAAAAGGGACATTTTTAATTCAGATTATTTATTACATTAACGACATAAAGATTAGAAAAAAATGAAAATATCTTTAAAATATGTAAATTTTAATTAAATAAAAAATATAAACAAAAAATTAGTTTCGATATAATTTAATACATTTTAAAATAAAAATCAAATCCAGAAAAACATGTAATTTATAGAAATAAAAGTTATAAAAATGAAAAATATTAATCATTTATGAAAATATCATATACTGTAATAAATGTGAAATTTATAGGAATTTGAAGTTGAATGACGACAAGTCGGCAAAGAGCAACTTGTGTGCTGTTGTGAGCTCTAGTGCTCTTCCTCTATCGCTGGCTCTCCCTGTGCTCGGCAAAGCCTGTGCTCGTATGCCAGAGCGGGTATGCATGCGCGGGGCGTGACTTCGCAGGTCCGGCCTTATGTGTGTCCTATCAATTAGGAGATTGTTCTTCTGGTGAGAGAGATGTGTGTTTGTAGAGAACACTTCTTATTTCATTTCTCGTATATTTTCATTTCTGTATTATTTTCATCATCGGATACGTTCCCATAATATTAACTGTGCTCCGAGTGCTCCCTGTGCTCCGTTGTGTTGGCTCTCCACCAGCTATTAGACACACGAACTCATACCAGTATAGAGTGTATGACTAATATTAATATCAATATTGATAACTGTATTATAAAAGTTTTTCTTCAAACTTATCAACTTTTCTGCCGCTGCGATGAGATATACTTTGCGTCGAATTTATTTCATAATTTAATGAAACCCTTTGAACTGAACGTTTATAATGAAGTGGTTTTACAGTTAAGAAAAACTTTTTTTTTATAAAAAAGAAAAAATTGATTTGAAGGCCGCGTGAAGAATGTCGCGACGAAAACAGGCAAAGCCTCAACATTTGCCATCAACTGAAGACGACCTCTCGAATCTCCTTGATACTGCTGGCAAGTGTTTTCGATTTTATCTATTTTGTATTTTGTATTTTGTATTTTTAGATTTTATTTATTTATTTATTTACATAATATCCTCTATTTATGAATTCTAATTCAAATACTTTTTACAAACATTTTATTGTCTTTTATTGTATTTAAAATCAAATAGTTTTCAATTTGATAATTGAATTCTGGATATAATGTAATTGTTTTTGGACTTGAATTTGACAATTGAATTGAGTGTAGAGTTTGATGTTTTCGATGCTATGTTTAGTGCTCTCCTGTGCTCTCCTCCGCTCCGGCACTCTGTGTGCGATATCGAGCTGTCAGTTGAGAGTTGAGTCCGTAATAAGTAGTGGAAAACAGCAAAACAGCTAAATATACAATAACTCTATTTGAGAAATCTTTTGTTATGCTTATATTGAAATAATGTTAGACATGGAGTACATTCTGTACAACACAACACAGTTGTCGAGTATATACACATTTTTTGAGTACATTTTGTGTTGAAAACTTATTTTGATTTGGTATAACAGACTCAAAGGATTTTTGCATTGTTGTGAGTGCCCCGAACCTAATTCCCATCAGATTAGTTTGTATGCACACAAACTTTTTGCTGCATTATATTTAGTTATCAAAAATCCCCTTCCATTTGGTGCTCATATGCATACATCTACTCATATATTGTTATTATTATATTCTATATGGAGTGGAGGCGTCAATGCATACGAGTGTTAGTAATATAAGCCCTTTCACTGTCGAGAAATATTTTATGATCGTTATGGACATTGGCATTGGACCAAACAATCCGGATATAAATTCAATTATTTTGGTGCGACTAAGACCACCAAAATCTGTCGGAACAACAGTTTGTCGACATTTGCATATCATTGATATCAAGTTCAATGCTCTGACCAGAGCTCAGCCAATAATAAATTAAAATTTTTCTTCAAAAACGCTTATCTTTATTGAGAATTCATATTAAGGATTATCGCACTTATGCTGAAAATTAGGGATATTTTCGAAAATATAGAATAAATATTCATCGCTTGAAGCGATTCTCAATTTCCAATTTTATATATTATACAGTATATCAACCAATTTTAAGACTTATAAGATTTGTAGCAAATATTAATGCAAACCGGCATCAGTGCAGGCACTCAGGCCTTCGAAGGCACTCCTGGATGTATGACATTGTGTCTGCACTTCATTTCGTGTTCGTATTAATTGTTAGAAATTAAGATTACATTAATGTCACTAAAATTATTTCAAACATATATGACATTTGAGACTCACTCTCAGCCACTCTCTCCCTCCCTCTCCCTCTCTCCCACTCTTTAGACGAGTTCTCAAGAGTTATGAAAATAAATATTAGTCCCGAAAAGCGTTGTGTCAGCACTTGTTTCGCACAACAGTCACACTTTCACTGTTCAAAACGAAGGCATCATTTCGTACAGCGATTTGTGTTACACAAGAATCTCTCTGACAGTCAGACACAAGACTTCACTCTTTGAAACGCACAGTCAGAGCAATAATGGCATCACTTGTTCCGTATTTCACTTCAACATTCATTCACAGATTATTGTTTTTCATTTTTGTTTTAATCTTTTCCAAAATCTGCATTTCGACTGCGAGAGACACTAAATAAAAAAAGCTATTTTCCAAACATTAATAATTGAATGTTTACACAAATAAATAAAAATATTTTGAGAATTTATTATTTTTTTGTGCGCCTCTAATGTCTTTATCTTTATTAATATCTAAAAACTTTGTTATAATTATATGTCATTAAAGTATACAATTGCAGAAACGCAGTCATAAGTAAAGCTACTTTTCATTAGTGAAGTGAAGCTGGAATTCATGTGATGTTCTGCTCAGCAAATATGGATTGAGTGCAATGGAAAACAACAGACTTTGAGTTATTTTTAAAAATATATATAAGCTTTAGATGTGGTCCACGAGGAGGGATACAAAAGTATATTTAGATATTAGCACTGCTTTTGCAAAAATGTTTTTCATTGCAATTATTAAAATGATTGAAATTAAATGTCTGAAAGAATGGCAAAACTGAACTATTTGAACAAAAGCACATTTAATGCACTATTTTCTAATTAAGTTACATTTTAAACATTATTTACTGTTTTATTAGTGAACTTTATTTAAAATTCTTAATTAATATGATGTTTGCGAATCTCAACGGCACTCATATCTAAAGGCCTGACACAAACATCGGTTAGAATCGACTGTTTCTATAAATACAATTATAACAGAGCTATGGCTGAGTGTATGAGTGTATGAATTACACAATTGATGCACAATTTGGCAAAATATACATTTCTTATTGTATCCTCATTTCTATTATTCGCATTTTGAAACATTTCCAAATTTATTCGCAAAATATTTTTATAGAATTATACATTCGGTTAGAGATAAGAAATAATTGTTTAAAAATGAAAATAACAAATAAGAAAAATGAAAACACAGTAAACTGTATTCGGAGCGTGTGTTTGCATAATACACATTATGCAGACATGAGGTGATCCTACTTAGACCACAATGTTATGTTTGCCAATTCCACAAAAAATTGCTCTGAATATAGCACTGGGGCTGAAGTGCACTGTCTTTGCGACGTTTTTATCTCATTTTTGAGTTACGTATTCTTTTCCATGTATTTCAAAATTCTCTGGATTTTTCATTTTCTAAAAACATAATTCTTTGCTTTCACTGCATTTGTATATCATTTTTGTTTGGCTGCGGAACTGCTAATTGTTACACAAATGCCAGATAATGCCAGATATGAATTCCTGATTACGACTCATCCGAACCAATTGCCAAATTAAGTCTCGCACCGCAAGTATCAGGTTTTGGATTGTATGTCAAAATTTATGTCATATTTTGATATATTAGAAATAATTCGCTATTTTTCACTTATTTTCTGTGGACTCATTCAAAGTTCCAGAAATTTTTAGATTCACTTTTCATTCCATTTTCGCTTTCATTTACAGAATTAACATTCAATGGAAATGTATTGAAATTTTTTGCCAAAATTATATTAAGCTTTAGATTTCGATACTAATAAGCATAACCTTTGCAACAATGAGCATAACCTCTGCATTCAGTTTATGTCATATATCAATAAATTGGACACAAAAGTAGTTTTATTTCTGTACGTTCGGGTCATTTAGTTTAGCGGCGGTTGTGCTCCGGAGGGTTTGAACGAGGAAGCGATGGAAGGGATGGAAGGGAATGGGAAGCGCGTGACGCGATATACGACTGTTATAAGTGTTTTAATGCAAGTCAGAGCCCATATATTTATCAATGCGTTTCGCCATTGAAAAGGTAGCAAAA
>JAQIYC010000464.1:0-13729 GCA_034699545.1 Porobelba spinosa
TGATTATAATAGTTATAATTTATAATTTAATATATTGTCACCAATTCTATGCAATACTGTTAGACCTTATCTATAGTGTTGATCGCAATATAGATAACATTCAATATTTAATTAACATTTTTGATATTATTTAATATAAATTAAATTTAATATAAGTCTAAATCGAAAAGCAATTGCAAAATGGATATGAAATGGGAGTTAAAAGAGATGTTCGACTCATTGGTGTCGGCGCCGAAGTATCACTTGGCTCTGGAGGGCTGTCTCCTTATGTGCGTCCTTTGGCTTATTTTCCATAAGAGCTATAAACCCGAGTCTTCCAAACTCACCGAAAAGGTTACCATTTGTTTGATTTAATCCCATTTTGGGTTCTATTCAATGATTATTTTATAGGAAAAGGAAGAACTGATAAACGAATGGACTCCCGAACCACTGGTGCCGGACACGCCTCCCGACCACTACGCCCTTAACCCCCGTATTGTGACCTCAAAGTTAGGCAAACGTATAGTAATTGATGGCAAGGATTGTCTCAATTTGTCGACTCATAACTACTTGGGTTTTGTCGAAAACGACAAATGCATTGAATCGGCGATAGAAGGGCTCCGGAAGTACGGCGTCGGCTCGTGTGGGCCGCGAGGCTTCTACGGCACTGTCGGTTGGTTTGCATTTGAATTGGTCTGTAAATCAGTTTTAATTGTTTTGTATTCATTCAGACATTCATCTGGAGTTGGAGTCAAGACTTGCGAAGTTTATGGGCGTAGAAGAGGCTGTGCTTTACTCGTACGGCTTTTCTGCCATTTCCAGTGCAATTCCCGCCTATTCTAAAGTCGGAGATATTATCTTTGTGTGAGTTTTGCCACTTCTGTCTAAATTCAAATGAATTGAATTAAATTGAATTGAAATCTAATGGCAGTGACGAAGGGGTCAACTTTGCGATACAACAGGGATTGATAGCATCGCGCAGTAAAATCAAATTCTTTAAGCACAACGACGTCCAAGACCTGCACCGTTTGCTTCTGGAACAGGAGGACATTGACCGCAAAGTATTGGTTTAATGATTCTGTTTTCACATCAAATGTCTAAATCTAAACCCTTTAGAACCCGAAGAAGGCTAAAGTCACCCGACGTTTCCTTGTAGTCGAAGGCCTTTATATCAATTACGGAGACATCTGTCCTCTTCCGGAAATGGTATTATAGCTTATATTAAGACTTAAACAAGAATTTGATTATTGATAATGAAATGCATTTATAGCTCGAATTGAAGAAGAAATATAAGGTTCGGATGTTTATCGACGACACCTGTTCTCTCGGCGTTTTAGGCGCTAATGGACGCGGAGTTACCGAACATTTTGGTGTTTCGATTGATGACATCGATATGATTAGTGCGACCCTCGAGAACGCAATGGCAGCCTATGGCGGCTTCTGCTGCGGAACCAGTTTTATTGTAGACCACCAGCGGCTCTCAGGACTCGGCTATTGCTTTTCGGCTTCTCTGCCCCCACTTCAGGCCGCAGTAGCCCTCACTTCACTCGACACCATTGAAAACGACAATTCGGTTATTGAGAAGTTGAGACTTAATTCACAATTTATGCATTCGTTACTCAAAAGGTGAGTAAATAGTTATTTAAAGTATTAATTGAATTAAATTCATTAATTATAAGTTACAACTGATTTAAAATCTAAATAGAATTGCAATCGTGTCGGTGGCCGGGGATCCGATTTCCCCGATTAAACATTTGAGATTTGGCACCAGAAGTGATGATTACAAACTCGAGACTAAGAAACTCGAAAAAGTTGTCAATTATGTGAGTTTTTGCTAAATAGGTATTTAATTTAGTTTTTAAACCCAAAACGGATTTCAGGCTCAGGACAGGGGATATGCGCTGACAGTCGCGCGATATTTAGATGAAAGCGAACACTTGCTTCCGGAGCCGAGTATTCGACTCATTGTTACGGCTATTCTGAGCGATGAAGAGATGAGACAATCGGCGGATTTGATCAGTCAATCATTCGAATCGGTTTTGAATTCGTATTAATTTTATTTATTTATATATTTTTTAAAACAATTATTTCAATCATTGAATGGGTGTCTGAACTGTTGGACAAAATAAAGTCATATTTATTGAACTAAAAATAATTTAAATAAAACACAAAATGCTTTATAAATACAAAAGCATTAGTTATTTAAAATGAAATAAATTGTAGTAATTGTCGATAATATCGGTTGAAAACGACATTTAAAATAAGTAAAAATTAGTAATAAATGCATAGGTTTTACAAAATTACAAAAATAGTATATATTTAGATCCGAATTATTTTCATGATTTACTGATTGTTATATTAAAACATTTCGATTAAAAAGTGAAACAATATTTGTAATGAGAAACAGGAAATAGATTTTGAATTTAGATTTGCGACCAAAAAGTGGTCGCAATTTGTTCGTCGTTTTCATTGCCATCAATACTGACTTCCGAACCGATATCTATGGGCGCACTGCCGGCCAACTCCATGAGTGCCAGAGCGCCCATAATCTTCTCCTTCTCGTTGTGGTCGTCCGCCTCTGCGTCCAACTCTTTGTGCAGTTTTCTGGCGGCGCGACCGACGTGTGCGATCACAGACCTGTGCCCGTCCTTCCGCTCAACCGTTTTTGTCTTTTTCTCAAACTTTTTGCTATTATTTCCTGTATTTCCGATATTTTTATTCACTTTCAAGACTTTGGTCATCGAAGAGCTCTGTTCGTCATCCGATTGGCCGACAATTCGGCGAACGCCAGAACACGGGTGAAGACTACAGCGTCGGTTCGCGTGAGTGAACTGATTGGAACAGCCTTTCCATAGACAAGACATTCGATTCAATGCTAACTCGAATTCGACAATAAGTTAATCGAAAATATATACCGATTTGGGCGCAAATGAATGGCTTCTCTCCCGTGTGTAGCCTCTGGTGTGTCCGGAGTTGTCCGGACTGTGCGAAAGCGCGGCCACAGCCGGCGAAGTCACACTTGTAGGGCCGCTCACCCGTGTGTGTCCTCATGTGCGCCTGCAGTGACTTCTCGCGCGGAAACACTCGGTTACAGACCTCACACTTGATGGCAGACGGAGACGTCGAACCGCTGAGGATGAGTCCAGTGATCTCCTCGAGTCGCGGTCGACCTCTTTTCGCCGAACTTGAGTTCAGGTCGAACGGGTTGGGCGAGTCGGTCGAGTGCGAGCGCCACTGGTTGGGCACAGGGCTCAGTTGGATCGATTGGGCAGAGTCTGACCAAAGCCACGGGAAGTACAGACTGTTGTCTTTGGCCATCGGAGACGAAGACATTTGTGAACTATTATTGTTGTCGTCTTTCGACATATTCTCTTCACTTTTGCTCGAATTCGATATCGAATACACAATAACTCCCTTTTGAGACATATTTACGGATTATATCTATTGTTTATAAAGTATTTTAAACTTAAAACTCAATTAAAACTCAGTTTTGTTTAAAAGTATAACTTTTCAGCTGAAGCTCACAAATAGTGCGCAAATAAAGAGCATAACCGCCGGCGCCAACACTGACAGCCCTTTCGGACTTAGCGCCAAATCATGCCATTCAGCGCTCAGGACCTACACTAAACATTAAAGCCTACAGAGCCTGCACTGCACACACGTTCTGCGCTGCCATTCGAGTTACGTCTTTCACAATTCAAAAGCATTGTTTAAACGGCTTAAGTCATTCAGTTAATTAAGACGGAAAAGTAGATTCTTTTCACATACACTTACAGTATATTTAATAAACAACTTATAGTGTGTTTATACATATCTGCAATGTTTACTATAAAAGGTCTAAATTGTTTTGCTGTTAATCACATTTAAAGTGATTTGATATAAACACATTACGTCAGGAAATGTTTGACTGATTGAAAAGTTTTTTAAATTAAAAGTCAATTTAAAAACACTGACGACACGAGTCTAACTCAAATTAAAAGTCTATAGTTTTTAATTAAAAATATATAAAACTTAACACATTTGCAAATTAATGTTTTTCAGTCAAATAAAATACATTTTAAATTAAAAGTCAATTCATAACTCATAGAGAGTTTAATATTCGATACTCTTATGTTCGACTCAAACACTAATTGATTGTAATTTAATACTTTGGAAACAAATGTTTAAATTTGACCTATTTTTAGTTGAGCATCCTGTTCTTATATACTCAAATTCAAATAATTCAATTCCACAAATTTATACTTGATGCAATTGAATAGACTGATTCAGATCAAAGTTCCTATGAAATAATCTGCTAGTTTAGAGTAAACCCAGATTTAAAAGTTGAATGGATGATTGCAACTTGCAAGTTAGATTGGGCTAATGCAGATTTGCAATTGAAATGATCAGGTTGCAAACACAAATATTACAACAACAAAATCTCTAATAAAGAAAATCTGAAATAGGGTAAATGGTAGAAGGAGCAGGCTAACTTAGACAATGCTAGTTCGATAAGATGAGGAAAGGGACGTAATTTGTACAGATTTAAAGTCTTGGGGAGGAATGGCCGCCATTTAATGGTTTTGTTTTGAGAGAATTGAAAGCATTGCGCAGAGCGTTGGGCAGAGCGTTGGGCTCAGCGCTGGGTAGCTGTGAGTCGAGAGCAAGTCTGGTCTGAACTGAAGCGCTGGTTCGATAAGAGTGAGTCTATGAGTGTTTAGGCCTTCGATGTATTGAATGCATTGAATGCATTGAATGGTACCGCATATGCGTTGATAGCGTTGGTTGTGTTTGAGCGCAAACGCGTGTTCTTCACAAACACTGTATTGAATGCAATGATCGTATTGTGAATGCAGTGAAGGTCTCGACTGACTGTACGTCTATTGCAAACAACGCTATTATAGTCTATCGATATTAGGCTTAGAGATAGAGTGCGAGAGAGAGGGAGAGAGTGAGGAAACCATATCTTTATATCGTTTCCAATGTATTAACAATTAGTCGAATCAATACTAATTGTATTTGAGTTCGAATCGCATTAATTGAATAAATCATAAGTCGAGCGAACCATCGATTCCTGCCTTTCGTCGGAAGCACTGTCTGAGCGAACAAAGACATGGAGTCGTCGTATGGCATAGGAGTGAAGAACAGGTACGCCGTCTTCATAGGTGAGGAGGAAGAGGACCCGTTGGAGATCGTGACTAAGTCTGAGGAGAAGCACAAGACCTCCGCCGCCGACAAGGCCTCCACCCGAGCCGTACGCGCTCTCAACGACTCCAAACTCTCCAATTCTAACCACCAGAACATCATTAAAGACAATAAGACTAACAAGGATTCTCTCAACAGTAGGCATTCCTCCCTTTCCTTCTTCGCATACCTTTATTCCCGATATTTGTCTGATTTTCTGTTGAATTGTTTGTAATTTCACTTCAATTAGAGTCGAAAACAAGCGATGGTTTGCAGTCTTTATCTAAGAATAAAGACATCAATACTAAAGGTTTGCCTTTTTTTGATTCAATTTCTTTACTCGAATTTGTGGGCAATTTCTTTAAAATATAATTAATTTTATCGTTGAGTCAATTAATGTTTTCTTAAGTTTTAGTTTTTATTTAAATATTTTGTTTACACTTTTCGCTCAATTTAGACAAAAATGTGTTTTTGTTTAACTGAAAAGACAATAGAAATGAATGACTGAATGCATCGATAGTTTCGAAGTACTTATTAAACGAATCCATCGATTGATTGAAATTTTGATTTAATTGATAATCTGTTGAATGAATTGATGATTAGATGAATAGTTTTGATACAAATTAATCCAAAAATGTTAGCATTAATTGCAAAAAGCAATGAATCGAAAGCGATGTTAAGCCATGTGTTGGCTCTGAAAGCATTGAAAGCGAAGATAACCTACTTTTGAATGCCTTTCCATTGCTTTCTCTTTTTAAACCCAAAAATCAATGAATTGTTTTCCAAACAAAAGGCGATCAAAACCGAACCCAACGGCCAAAGCCGGACAGAAATCAGAGAACTCGGGAACCGAACCAAACCGGAGACAAACCCAATCACATCAGTGACCGGCAGAACCGACCGCCCCGTCCCTCGAATGACCAAAAAGAGATTGAAGACGTGAAGAACCAACGGAACAGAGACGAACACTTCGGCCCAAACAACGAGATGAGGTATTGTCGATAGGGTTTGCCTACGATTGGGTCAATCCGTCAATTAAGCCGACAGTCATACCCCCAATGGTATGGTTGTGTGCATACGACGGACAGACAACAACTGTTTGACTCATTTGTAGATATTATCGTATAATTGATATCTTGTGATAATAATAGAGACAATAATTGATTAAATTTTAGGGAAAGACGAGAACGAAGTGATAGCGACAGACGGGGAAGGAATACCCGAAACGGGTCGCGTCGAGGCGTCGGCGGACGCTTTGGCGATGAAAGGCGTGGCAAACGAGATCTGGACCGACACTCCGGTAGTGATAAGGCGGGCGTAAAGGCAGTGGACAAGAGAGAGGGCGGCGGCGCTCATAATTGGGGCAAAATTAATGATTTCGATTCCACCGAACCTTTCGCTGCAGACACTCAGGAGTTGACCGACAGAAGTGCCGACGAAACTGCTCTCGACGTAAACGACGCGAACCCGGAAAGCGAGGCCAACCCTAATGAGGACCCGAATAAAGAGGTCGTTGAAGAGCCCAAAGAGATGACTCTCGAGGAGTATAAGCGCGAACTCGAGGAGAAGAGAGTCCAACCGAAGTTCAATTTGAGGAAACCCGGAGAGGGAGAGGACAACTCGCAGTGGAAGAAGACTTTCGTTCTCAAGAAGAAGGTCGAAGACGAGGAGGAAGTCGAATACGAAGAGATCGAAGTGGTATGTCATCCGATGCACAGTTCGATCTCTGTCTTACCCTTAATTCGAACCACAGGAAGAAGACCCACGAAAGGGACGACACAAACAGGTTCTGGATATTGAGATCAACTTCCGAGACGAGGGACGGGAATTCCCGCGTCGGGGCGATGGCCGGCGCGGCGGTCGCGATAGGAGAGGCGGCGACAGAGATAGAGGCGATCGCGGAGATAGGCCTGAGAGGGCTGACCGTCCGGACAGACCAGAGAGAGCCGAGAGGGGAGATCGTGGCGACAGATCCGAGCGCTCCGATAGAGGCGAAAGAGGTGGCGATCGACAGGACAGAGAGCGGCCGGACAGAGGAGAGAGGGGCGAACGGCGGGACAGAGGCGGCGAGAGAGGAGGCAGAGGTGGTCGCAGTGACCGGCCATTCGGTGATCGCAACCGAAACCGTCGTCCGCGAGACCCGAAAGAGCAAACGGCGCCCAAAGTCGACGATTGGAATGATTTTCCTTCATTGGCCGCCGCCTGAGTGGACTGCACTCGACATTAAGACATCAATAATAACGACATTATTATAAATATTGAGCGAATAATAGGACAACAAATCGTAAAAAACATAAATGACTTAAATTTTGAAATGAATTCTTATCGCAGTTTTCGTCTATTGATCTAAAATATTATTTTGCGCTAATATTTGTAGGAATTCTGAATACAAAGCATTATTACAAATATATATTTAACTTAAGAGCCAAATGTGAGTTATGTTATGATTGAATCTATTGTTGACATAAAAGTTAAAATACGAGTCATTTCTGATGAGTAATCCTTTCGACACTTTTTGCAAATTATATGAAAATAATGTTCGATTAAAGACGAAAAATGGTTTTCTTTTTCAATAAAATTTTTGATTCGATTCGAAAAATCTATTTATTTATTGTTTACTTCTTTGGAATACATTCTTCGCAACGCCTTTCGCCTCTTCCGGAGTAATCGTATCGAAGACATCGTCCAATTGGTCGACGTCGACATACGCCTTACCCTTCGGTTCCCTCAACTCTTTACTCATTTTGGCCGAAACCCTGTCTTTGTATTTGTCCGATACGTCGTTCCGGAGCTGTCGTCTGTGCTTATTGGGCGACACGTAATGAGGATTACTGTAGAGAACGCGACCGCAAAAACTCGAATCAAAGATCTTAATCGGGTTTAAGACAAAACGCGGTCCGATCTCTGCCAGAGAGCCGTCCTCTGCCACGATCTGGTAGTTCCGGAACCAAATCCTGTTGTCGACGATATTGAATGTGAAGACGTGATCATAAAAAGGTTGACTTTTCGGGTGATTATTGGGAACACCGAATGTCTACACAAAGCAATAGATTCTGTGTTTAAACAAATGAACATTTAGTCAATAAACGACTGAATCAATACCTGAACAAAGAGTTCTTTGAGAAGCGAGTAATGGATCAGTTTGTCGAACATCGGGTCAAATGAGAGCAAAGGTCGCGACCCCTTCAGGCAGTTGCCAGTCATCCGCATCTCTTGCATTGTATGCACTGTTCGGAACAATCGGTTCAGAAGTCTATCAAACAATCGAAATACAAAATGCAAACCATTTTCGACTAAGAACTTAACGGACGGACCGTTCGGGACATTCGATAACCACATATAGAGGTCTTTGCGCTTTCGGTTCTCAAAGAAAATACATTTATTGCAGTTTTTCATTTCACAGATTTCATTGATCACAAGAGTCGGGTCTTTGGACTCCATTTTCGGCTCTGAGACGGAAAACAATTCAATATATATTGAGATTAAATACAGACTTTACTAATCAAACAAAAGCTGTTTGTCTTTAAAACACCTGATTTCGAGTGCGGAAGCAATTGCTTGATGTTATTCATCAGATGTCTGTCCCTATATGTGATGCCACGGGTGGCCAACACTAGCACTCGTTGTTTGTTAATCCATTTGGTCTGCAATCGAGTCAATCATTAATTTATTACATTTCAAACAAATAGAGAACTGATCCGAAACCCACTCTTTTGATCGGCGGTTCGTCTGAATATCTGACGGCATCCAAGACAACGACATTTGTCTCATTTGAATCCTTTTCGTTCTTCTCTTCATTACTTTTTCTCTTTTTCTTTTTGTCACTATTTTTGGCCATTTGTTCAAATCGTATTCAAATATATAAATTAAAATCAAATGAAAACAAATGTTTTAAAAGTATGAAAACATTAAACAACACGTGCTTTAGGTTTATGTGCTTTCAGTTGATGGCATTCATCCAATAGATGGCAAGTATTTGACAATAATTTTAAACCAAAACTTACCCTCATTAGATTTTTAAATTAATATATCGATATTTAAATGTTGCGAAAGTAGTTTATAACAAAAAATAATTAAATTACAAATCAGTTTTGTAAATTCTAATCTAACTTACTATTAGAATTTTTCAACGCTTAATAAAGCAATTAAGCTAATAATTACTAAACATTTTTTGACTAATTATTTTTACCGGTAGTAAAAATATGGAAAATAAAGAAAAACAAAAAACTTAATCAAATCGAATGCAAGATTTTAAATTTACAATTTATTTTAACCTATGAAATTAAGCAAAATATATCGATTTGATTATTATCAATCCTCCCGCGCAATAATCAAAGTTTTTAAATTTCTTTTTTCCGCACTTTATAAAACTAATAATTACCGGTATTTTGCAATACAACCACTGATACTAAATCTTAATTAAAACTTTATTAGTTTGATAGAAAATTTGCATTTGTTTATCTATTCATTCGTCATTTTATTAATGAAAATAAATATAATATTTACACAAATTATATTCAATTAATATATTACAAATTATCCGTTTAATACAAATTAACATATTTTTCAATATTTAAATTAAAATAATTTGAAATTTAAGTAATAGATATAAAACTGAATTTAGATTTAAATACAGATTTCATACAAATGTTAGCTTAAAATCGAATAAATAATTGAATGCAAAACAAATTGCGAAGAATTATCGCAAACATAGAGATAGTCATCACTGTTGAGGTCGAAAGTCATAGAACCGGCGAAGTTGTTGTCGCGAATCCATTCGGCTTTGATTGAGACACTGGTCTTGTCGTCGTACGACACCCATAGGTCTCCGTTCACCAGATATGGCACTTTCGACTCGACATCGAATGATGTTTGAGTCGAACTGTTTTGCATTAGTTTACAAATTTCGCTATAACTCATGTCTTGCATCTGAGCGATGGCGGCCGAGTCGGGACCAGTGTGTTGGGTAGTGGCCAACTGATACGAGTGGCCATATGTAGGAATCCCAACCATAATCTTCTGGCGACTCATTCCGAGAGCCAACCAATAATTGACGGATCGGTTGACATTCAAATAAGTGAAATAACTTTTCTCGACTTTTCTCATAAAAAGCGGTGCATTATATCCAGTGAAGGGCCAGTACTTTGAGAAGATGTGGAAGTCATACGCCATTATGTTAACGAAATCCACGTATTCGGCCATTAGTGGCACATCATATGCGGCGTCGACTACATTGACAATCGCAGAGACGGCACAACTTAAGAGTAAGTGTCGCCTATTGTCGATGCGATTCAGTTGTCGTGAAAATTGTGAATTCAATGTCTGAAAGAATAACATTTCGTTTGCAATTAATTGAGATTTTGTGCAAATATGGCATTACTTTCAAGAGTTGGCTAAATGTGTTCTTGTCTTGAGGATAGGGAGTATTCCAGGCCGGGAACTCCCAATCTGTTGATATACAACTCAGTTATTCAAAGTTTAAATCATTAGTGAAAACCCAAACCTATGTCCAAACCATCGAAATTGTATTTCAAAAGCAGATCCAAAACGGATGAAACAAATCTGAGAACAAATTATACAAACATTAAATTGAAGTCTAAGTAAAATCAGTTCAAATCTGAGTCATACTTATCGATATTGGTTTGATTGGAACAGATTTGGTGAAGACCTCCGCCATCATAACCCCCGCCACCAATCGATAGCATAACTTTCAAATGAGTAAAATTAGTCTTAAGTTGTGTCACATTTCGGTAGTATATGAGATCATTGGGTTGTTTCGGTCCAATGGTTCCGTCGACCACAACAGCAAACCCGAGAACAATATGAGTACAAAGAGTGGCATTAATTGTCTGGACTTCGAGTCTTTCGATTTGGTCCACTCGAAGATAACAAACTCTTTTAAATTTACAATTAATTTGTGTTAAATATATAGTCAATAGAAATAATGTGAACAACAGTTTCGTCATTAGGTTAGACATCATATCGTATAACGATTTGCTTTAATGTCTTGCATTGACTGACTCTACGGGAAATACCGCTTATGTCGATAATAACGACTCATTTAAACTATTTATCAATTTTATATAAAACACAATATGAGCTGAAGATTAAAATTCGATCATTTCTGTCAATTGATATTTGGGACAAGTTTTACGAATTATGGCATTAGAACTGATAGATAGATATGAGTGAAAAACAAACTGTAATTACAGATCAAATGACTCAATAAATAAATGATTTTGTTTTTTTGTATTTGTTTTTGTGAACATCAACGCAAATATCTTAGGAAATAGTCTTCTCTTTTGTCCGATAACTGAAGTGAAAGTTAGATATATTTTGGCCTCAATTCAACTCGACATCAAATTAGGGTCTTTTGCGAATAATTCAGTTAATTTGAGATAAAACTCAAGGATAGGATTCACTCGTTTTTTAATATTTAAGCTAATCATTCATTATTAAGCATTTCTAGCATTTATTCGTTGCATAAAACCGAACATTTGATTAAATCGATTGAAATTCAAAACAAAAATGTTTTATTTGTTTTTGTAAAGAGATTAGAGTTTCGAAATCGATATTTCGTTTGCATTTCAGCCAAATATTGGCGACACATCTGATGAACAATGATTTTAGTTAAATATTAATTAAAACTAAACTTAATCTAAAAGCAATTAAGCAATAGTTAATCAGCAGTTTATTTGGCGTAAAATTATTTTGCAATGACTTAACAATCGATTTAATTACTGAATCCATTTGAAGGACAAGTATTAGTACAGAATTACAGTTAGGCTTATCTCCAAAACACGTGTTTTTTGTTTACATTATCATTGATTCGATGATAACTTTTATAGTTTTGTTATATAATTGTATAGTTTTATAGCCCTGTCATCGATCAACTCATTCAAAAATCTCAATAATTGTTAGTTTTTGTTAAAATAACTTCGAATCTGCAAATGTCTGATCCATTTAGCGGTTCCATAACTCATGTCATCTTTGATTTGGACGGACTATTGATAGACACGGAGTCGTGTTATACGATTGCAACCAATAATGTGACCAAAAGATATGGCAAAGAGTTTACGTGGGATTTGAAGTGCCGGGTGATGGGCACCAACCCTATCGACAGCTGTCTTACGGTCATCAATGAACTCAATCTTCCTCTGGATGTCAATCAATACAATGATCTGATTAACGAACAATTTTTGATTGCTATCAAAGACCTGCAAATGATGCCCGGGTCAGTCCAAATGGTTCGGCACCTCTTCCAACATAACATTCCAATGGCAATCGCCACTGGATCTGATAGTAAACAATTCGCCACAAAAATAGCTAAATTCGATGACTTTTTTAATAAAAGCCAATACTTTTGTCATTGCGTTTGTGCCGGCGATGACCCGCACGTGAAGAGAGGAAAACCATTTCCCGATGTCTTCATTGAAACCATGAAAAGATTTGACGCAAATCTTAAACCCGAAAACGTTTTGGTAATGAATATCAACTGATTATAAAATAGCGATTAAAACATTAATTTATCGGTTATTCTATGAAATAATGGCTTATATTGGTCTATGACTTGTACTGTATTCTTAATCAATACAAGTTATGTCTATAAATATAACGGTTAGCCTCTCAACCTGCCCCTGAGGAAAAAATTTGCTCTCTTACCCCCCCCCCCCCCTGACATTTTGCTCGAATATAGGACCTCCCGAGAAAATTTTTACCGCCATTTTGAAAAAATGGCGCTAATTTAATTTAATTAACGTTAAATTGGGGTTAAATCCAGTTAGATTAGCTTAATTTAGTGCTAAATAAGTTTGATTTAATGTTAATTTAGTTTAAATCCAGTTAAATTGGCTTTAATTGCAGTTTTGGGGACAAAATGGCGGTTTCATGATGACAAAATGACAATCTTTTTTGAGCTGACCCCTACCTTAACCTCTGACCTGAAGGATCTTGGCTAACCCTGAAATATCTCAATAATAGGAATTAATGAGACTAGGCCACTTTTATTCTATTCGAAAATTTCATTAAAAATATTCTTTTATTTTCCGACATATTTACAAAACTTACTTTGAGTTATAGCCGAAGAAATGATTAAACTTAATAAATATTATTTGTTTTTCAAACTTTTAGAAATATTATTTTAAAATTGAGTCAAACCAGGCCTCGAACCAGTGTTTCGCTAATAACCAGTTCGTTAGAAAAATTATGTTTAAAACTAATCTATTTTGTGATTCCAAACCACATACAGGTGTTCGAAGACAGTCCACTCGGAGTCGCGGCTGCATTGGCGGCACAAATGTCTTGCGTTTGGATTCCTGACCCCAGGACTGACGTTAGTCAACAAAACGCGACTCTAGTCTTGAAATCTTTAGAAGAGTTCAAACCAGAACTTTTCGGTTTACCTCCGTTTACCCCTACCGGTGCTCACAATTGATTTGGATGTCAACTGTTTAATCAAACCATTGTTTACTTAATATGATTAAATCATATACAGTATATCACTTATGATATATATATATACCTGATATTGATTTGGAATAAATGTTTTACTTTTTATATTATTATTTTAAAATGTTTTTTTTGTGTG
>JAQIYC010000465.1:0-13728 GCA_034699545.1 Porobelba spinosa
TATTTTTCGATCAATACATCCATACAATTAGGGAAAACGGGACAGTGCTCTCGAATGGGGCCGTGAATGAAGCCGAGATGCCTGAGCAGCATAAGAGTCCTGTCCTGATCTAAACGGTCCAACGCTTTATATCTATGAATAACAACAAATGGATTTCATTAATTGGAAGACATTGAGTGATGGGAAGGGCGTTAACACAAACCTCGGGTCTTCCTGTAAGGCCTCAGTGATCTTTCCGATATCGTCTTGAGTTATGACGCTTCCGGGCCCTAAACTTGCGAAATGATAGAATAGGTTCGAGTGCTCTAAAAGCAATTCTTGAAAATTGATTTTCGCGCAGTCAGTGATGTCCTTCTGGTGCTCGTCATACATCTCGCAGATGTCGTGTTCGCTCAGAGATTCATAACATTCTCGACCCATAAATAAAATGCGGACTTCACTCAAAGACTTGCCTGGAGTCACGTATCCGGTCTCTTGCAATAATTGTTTCAATTGGTGTCTCATTTCGCGCTGTCTTTCCCCGCTTTCGAGACCTATTCGGTGTTCATTGAATACTTGTTCGGCCTCTGGAGTGTCCAACAAATCAAAAGGAATTCGAGTTTCGGCGCCGTCTTCGAAGTCGACCTCATGCCAGGTCTGATCGGGATTGTCAGTAAAGTATTGGTCGAAATCGGGATGAGATCTGAGTCTGTCTTTAATCGCTGCCCAATCGATGGGTTCGCCATCGGTCTCGAGATCGGGAATCAGTTCCGTAAGTACTTCCGGCAATACTCTTAAATACATTTGCATTTTACGGCACAAATAGTCGTCTTTTAATTTCTTAATATGGCGTTTGAAGGTCAGGTGCGCCGAGTCTTGTCCAAAGAGATCACAATAATGCAAAAAGTCTTGACTTTGGCATAACTTCTTGTAAGTGCTGTTCCATAAAGTCCTATAATCTGTAATCTGAGACCGAATGAGTGAGAGGTAGGCATCGCTCGCACTATCCATCGCGTCCTATAAATTCAATTATAGATAAATTTATTGCATTTATTGACAAACATTTGTAAATAAAAATATAATTAAAAGAATTTGTTTTTCCAATAAAAAAAAAGTTAATTAAAAGACTTAATATAACTAACCCTTCGATTGCGAGACGACTCGAGAAACGACATATTTTTAGATTTGCCTTTAGATCTGTCACTGAGTTGAGCACAGGTAACAAAAGCCAAGTCGACGTTGACGTTATCGTAAGCTGAGGTCTCGACCAAAACAACACTTCCCTTATATTCCTTTCTGTTGACCAACTTTTCCGCTTCTTTGAGATAATAATCGGAAACCTCGTCGTGTTTAGTGGTGGCCAACACTATCGGCTTCTTAGTCCGCATCAGACTGTTGAGTATGAGTGCCGTCAACTCAACATTACGTTCAATGGCCCGGCCCTGCACTTCACTCACGTCGAACACACAGACGAAGCCGTCGACGCAAAAGCGGCCGTCCGTCAGGTACTTCTGTTCGTATTCTTTTTCGATCCCCAACTGGTTTTTGCAGATATACATCATCTTCTCGGCTGAGGAGAGCCGGGTTGCGGCACAGCGTTTGTAATAGGGCTCAGTTTTGCCACTTTTGAAGGGCTGGAAACAGGCGTCGTCTATGAACTCCGTTTGTTCGATGACACTGAAGGTGAGGTCGAAGCCCTCCTCCAACGTCTTACTGGTCTCTCCCCAATACAACCAGTGCTCGTTGTTTATGATCCGACCGCTGAAGTCGGTCTGACTCAGCACTGAGATGTGGTCCGGACTGTAGTCGTCTGCGAGCGGCCGAATGAACCGATTGCAGAGACACGACTTGCCGACACCGACGCAGCCCTTCTCCTTCTCAGTGCCCGACAGACCGACCACTGCTATGTTGAAGCACTTGTGATGGTTGGGCTCTGCCTTTCGAGCCATTTTCAAAGTCCAAAATGACTCGTTCGGAGAGCTCTCGTAGTAATGATTCGAATGATTCGCCAGTTTTACGACTTTAGTATCGAATCGATTCCATATTATTTAAAAATTAGAGCCGAATGTCAGACAATGTCTCCTGAGTTGAGTGAATCCAAACGAAGAGCCGAACAAATAATTAGCACAAAAGCAGTTTCGATGCTTTCACTCATCATTTGCTTAATTGCTTTTCACCAAAGATTTAAAGCAATAAAAATCGATTCAATTCTGAAATTCATATCAAATGGAATTAATAATTGAAATAATGTATAAAAACAAAAATTAATAAATTTTAATGAAACATAATATTAATAATAATCATAAATAACCGATAATAGTATGTATTGTAATGTTTTATCTGATAAATGTTTAATTGATGCTTAAGTGCTAACAGTTTTCTAATTATATTAATTGAATAATTTTATAATTATTAAAAATAAATCATAAAATGTGCTGAAATATAATGTATGACAAAATTATTTATTCAAGTATAAATTAAAAATATAAATAAATATAAACATATAAATTATAAAACACGCATTTTTAAAGGTTTAGAAAAATTTAAGATAAAAATGATTAAAATTGTCAATATTTTAAAACAATAATGTAAATCAAGATCTGGAGTTAACCTAATTTGGCTTTAAATACCTTTATATAAAAAATTAAACAAATTAAAATTTAATGTTAATAAGCAATTTAACAATGATTTAAAAGTATTCGTTTTAAACACGAATGAGGGGATCATGCCCGTCAAACCCCCAGCATTGAAAATTTGGCCCCTGACCCTGACCCTCCACCCCAGAATTTTTGAGCCGGAGAGGACTTTCATTTTAAATCCAGTTATAATTGAGTGAGAATTAGACCTATATTTTTGTCAACCCTTACCATGACCTCCAGGATTTTGACCAAGATGTTTCAAGCCAACTCCACCCATAACCCACCTAAATTTGAAGTCTACATACATTTTTTATTTTAAGTAAAATTAAATCAAAGCAAAAACAAATCATTTCAAACAAATTGTAAAAAATCAATGTTTTATCAATTGAATCGATATTTAATTAAAATCAAGAATTAAATGAAATGCTTAGAGAAAGCAATGGTTTGACAATAGGTTTGAAATAATATGGAATATAAGAAGAAAATATCAATTTCTGATTTGGAGACAGAGATTGACTGACTTTGAGCTATATTTTGATCTTTCAGGTCACGCATTGACTCAATTGATGCGATTCGCTATACATTCGCTCAAATATCTCGTATTAAATCTTTTCTGAAACTAAAATTGTGAGAAAAGTTATCAGAATATTAAATATTAACAAAATTTGGCGACAAAATGATGGCTGGATTTGAGTTTATGCTATTGTGTTATTGATTGTCAAAACACAACTTCGGTATTTGTGTAGGAAAGGGCTAGAGTTCAAAGGCTAGCATTGAGAACCACTTTTTCATATCTACGTGGCTTTGATGGACAATATATCGAATATATAATATATCGAAAATATGACAACTATTTTTCATTCAAATAAAAAGAATGCAAAATATATACCTTAAGAGTCGATATCAAACCCGAAGCACAAACAATATGCGCACAAACTATGAAATGTATCGCAAAACAAAGTAAATTGAATGTTAACTTATGAAACATTCAAATCTTGGATAATACTTCTCAATCAAATATTTTAGATTCATATGCATTGCCTGATTAGAAATTAAGATTAATGCAGAGAAGCTTATTATTATTATTATGTTTAAAAATATACAGTAAATGCAAATATTTATCTATTTAATAATTAAAAATCAATAAAATTGTAAATCAATAGTTATTTAGTTAAAAGTATATTTAGGAAAAATTTTGCTTTAATCTCATGGTGTACTGCAATAGTATTTAAAATATACAGTATTAATTAATTAGCATTTTTCAAACTAAACTAAACTAAACGTTTGCTGTACAGTATATATTATTTATTAAAGTTTATATTAAAATTTTTATTTAATTTTATCAATAACTAAATCAAAGTTAAGTCCTCTATGTTTGTCCAAGTAATAATTGTACAGAAATTTGTCGAGTTTAAATCAATTGTCATTTTAATATTAAATTTATAAAATAAAAGTGTTCCCGTATAAATTGAGTCACTCAAAAGGGATTTAATCAAATTAGTTTAAGTGCATTAAGCATTTAAATGATATCCAAATGAATGGCATTCGTTATTTGAAAAACAGCAATAAATAAATTATATAATTCTTGTTTGTATCTCAATGTTTGCACACAATTAGCTTTGTTTTTAATATACTAGATCTGAAAACTCTAAATCACAGAAATACTAAACTCAATAACATTTAATTCGATAAAAAATTAAAGTTTATTTGAAATTTGATGAAAAATGCGTTCAAAATCATTTGTATTCGAGAGGAATGAAATCGAGCGACCCTTGAGATCATAGTTTAGGATAAGTTAAATATATCGCCGGCTCTTATCAATCGAGTCTCAGTCACAGTCAGAATCAATGGCAACAAATTGGATGGAAAACGGAATCAGAAATAATTGATTGAAAGACTTAACTATTTATATAAAACTTCATTTAATATAAAAATTTTTTTATTGCTTTCAATATAATAATACTCAACCCCTTAGAGAAAACAACTTATGTGTTCAATAAATTTAAAACAGTTTGAGATTTAAAAAGTATAATTTTATCAAATTTTTATACTTTTATGTGAAATATACAAACAAAAAAACAACGATTCCATCGACAGAATATGTGAAGACTCTAAACATTAAATGCTTTCAAATCGTGAAAATAAAAAATAAACGTATTGTGAATCGAAGACTTGACCAGAAGTTGTGTGAAATCGCATTTTTAATACAATAAACAATTTGCACGTAATACGAGTTTAAGCAGGGTTGGCCAAGGGGGGTCGGACCTCTAACCCCCCTCTCCTGAAAAATTTGGTTCCAACCCCCCTCTCATTTCGTTCGAAAATAGAACCCCCCCTCCTAAAAAATTGCCGGCCGCCGAAGGCAAAATTGCCGGTCATTTTGAGCTGACCCCCCTCGACCCCCTCTCGTTTTCGAAAAAAAATTAGTCATTTACCCCACCCTCAACCCCCCCCTCTCCTGCCGGACCTTGGCTAACCCTGAGTTTAAGTGAGTCTACGCTTATGTTTAAGTCAATCGAATTGATTTAAACAAATATTGTTTAAATATTTTTAGTCAAAACATGACTTCAACTAAAACGGTTAGAAATTAATAATAGAATAAGCATTGGGTGCGAACACGTCATAATGCAATTAATAAGAGATTTGTAATTAATGCTAATTTAGTATTATATTAAATTCGTTAATAATTGTGAAACAATAGAAAAGTAGAAATTATATGAAATAATTTTAACTTTATTCGCATTGATATTAAATCAGTAGTCAGTTTAAGGTTAATATTTAATTGAAAAATATTTAATTGATTCAATCAAATCCGAAAATACAATGCTTGAGCATAAGCTAGGCAAATGTCTTTAATTAATATTAATAATTATATAATATCAGTAGCTATACCTGAGATGTTAACAAATTTAGCCCTAATTATTCATTTTTGTAAATAACCAGTAAATATGATTTAACTTAAGTTTTCAATTTTATTATTAATTCATTTTATCCCTAATTAACAGCAATATAGTTAACGATTTTAGTGTTTTGTATAAGAATTTGACGAATCAGTGCTCTTTGATAACCAATGACAGGGAAATTAAATGCATAAATGACTTAATTTTGAATCATTTTTAACAAAATTTTAGTCAAATTAAATAAATGAATACAATTTCAAAATAATTAGTTTAATAAAGAAAAAATAAATTATTGAATTTCTCAAAAATTTAATTATTTTTATACTGCATTTCAGTAAACCATTAAACTATTGAAAGTAATTTAATTAAACTATTGATTTGACATCAAAAACATATCAAATGTTAAGATTAATAAATAAATAGATTAACGAATTGTCACCTTTTGTTCCGATAGTAGTGTTGATTAGACGTATTGGCAAAGAGTGTGAGAATTGATGGCAAATAAACACAATTTAAATGATTAATCAAAATATAAATGAATTTGCGTTCACTTTCAACACAACAGAGTTATCGATAGAAAATAAATTTAATATTAAAATCATTTTTTCGTTTTGTTTTCAATTAATAATTCTTTGAAATAACAATCACTTCTTCGGCACAACTGATCGTTTGATTTATACGGAAAATAAATTCTGTTTTTATTCACAATTAATGATTTGTATCGAAAAATAATCAAAACAAGAGTTCAAATGCACTATATATTCAATTATGTTATTCAGAATTTGAATTAATTTGAAAATTACTAAAAATAAACAATTGATCCAAAGAAAGCACTCCTGGACTGACCGATGGCTTAATGACGAGATTGTGGTTAATAGTCTTCGGCGACTCTCACTCTAAGAACTGTTTTGTATTGTTTTGTCAACAGAAAGGTATCGACTCTTGTATTGACATTAATATTAAACAATTAATAAATTCTTAAAATTGAGTTAAGACTAATCGCTTCAATCGCTTAATCGAGTCAATGGAGGGCTATATATGTACTGCACATACATTTGGCGATACTTTAAGTCAATGTTTTGTTCAATAAATCGATTCAAATGTTTAGAATTAAGTCAAAGAATGCAAACACTGATCGCTCTGTCGTGTGGTTGGAGTGGAAGTGGTGGCGAGTGATGGCTAGTGAGGTCTGGAGTCCATATTGTCAGCAATGGTAGCACTCGAGGCATCAGTGGGTTGTGTCCGACTCCGTCAGCGTTTGGCTCCAGAATTGATGTCTAATACCACGCCTTTAATGCACTAAAGACTTACACTTCTGTTCAACACTCGTATCATTCAATTGCGTACAACGGTTGGTGGCATCGGATCCCTGTCCGCACTCTTACTCATTCACACATCTAGTCGTCCATTGGGTGACAACTGAATACATATTAAAAAACCTAAACTCAGAACCTATTGAAGAGTGGGTACACTAGAGAAGGACTTAACGTAAGCGCAACCATAGACTGCATTCACATTCACATTCACTCATAGACTGCGAACATAGCTATTATAGCCTTACATGTCGTGCACTGAATAGCTGTGAACGCAATACCCGTTTACAGCACAACAGAGGCTATGGATTGAGGCTTCCATTCAATGAACACTGAATTACATCTATTTGTTGTATCTTTTCATTCACGTTATCACCGATAGGTTGAGTCACTATTCGCTACTCTTTACTCATCCATAGGTTAGGCTTTGCTGTGATTTCATGGAATTTAGTTTTGTTTACAAAATAATAGTATTTTTATTATAATGTTTTGAATAATTATTACATCATTTGATTCATAAAAACGGATTTCACTATCGATTCATTTGTTGTTAATTTAGTTTTGAATATAATATTGATTTTCATTCAATTTAATCGAAACCAATGAATGAACAGTAGTTTTAGCGTAACTTAACTAAAAAATGTATTCACTTTTGGGTTTAAATCAATTGAAAAATTGGTTACAAATGAATGGAATGGATCACAACGACGACCACTTCTACGGCACCGGTGGCCGCACAGCCCGGCCGTGTCGGGCCTGTAATGACTTCAAACAATGGGCGCAAATACAGACAAAGAGTAAAAGCGACGGAAAACAAGAGGAGAGTCGGGAGTGTCCGCTAAGTCGCGACCAATTGGGTCGAAACACATGGTCTTTGTTGCACACAATGGCCGCATATTATCCGCACAACCCGTCGGCTCAACAGCAAAAATATATGAAGCAATGGATCCAATTATTCGGTCAATTCTATCCGTGCGAACATTGCGCCCAAGACTTCCGCAAAGATATCGAATCAGATCCGCCCCAAACGGAAAGCCAACAAACTCTGAGTCAATGGTTTTGTCGAATCCATAACAAAGTTAATCAAAAATTAGGCAAAAAATTGTTTGATTGCCGTCGGGTCGACGAGCGGTGGCTTAAGGGCTGGTCTGACGGGTCGTGCGATTAATTCGATTTCACTTTGTTTTAAAAATTATTTAATTTTCAATAAATTTCTACAAAATCTTAATATTTTCGTTATTTAGTTGTTATTCGAAATCCGAATATTATTTAATAGAAAAATAATTAAAATAAATATCTTTTCAAATGATTTAATAAATACCACAAATATTGAGAATCAATGAGAATATAGTTATTTAAATATAAAAACTTTAATCGATTTTATCGTTCAATTGGATTGATATGAATATGAGGCCAACGGATCAGTTCCAGTGATGTCCATAATTCTGTTCCTTAAGTCCAATAATTTATTTTTTTGGTTTTGATAACTGCATTGACTCAAGAGGTCAACCCATTGGTCGCACTGTCTTTGGTTACTACAGCCCAACCAATGCTTTTTGTCCGAATCCGAGTCGAAGCCTACAATCAAACAATCGTTTCAATCAATGAGACAATCAATCGATTCAATTGATCCAATGCCTACATATAGAGAAGGCGAAGGGAAGGGCTGAGTCGTCCTCGCGCTGGACGTGACACGACTCGAGAAGAAGGACTCCAATCGGCTCTTTCGTATAGACGCCTCCGAATTGGTTGACGCGATAGTAAAACAATAGATTTCCCCTCAGTTTAAACCAACGCTCTTTATAGCCTATCAGTCATTACCCGAATTTACACTCAATTCAAAGCTAACCACAGATTACACAAACCTTCTCTAAAGCCTGCGTTTGGATTCTTGTGGTGAATACGTCCCTCTTTCACAGCCGGACCACAAGAATAATGACATAATTCGCGTTCATTTAATCGCATCTCTATCTCAATGTGATTTTGATTATTATTTTGCGTTTAAATTACAAAAATCAACAAAACGTCGAAAAATATAGTTTTCTTTATTTAGAAAGTGTGTCGAAACTGATTCACTATTCAATATAAACAAAGTTTAAATGTTTTTATAACTAATTTAATACGAATTCATACCTAAAAGTTCAACAATTTATTTGTAAACATATGTTTAAAAATCAAATCAAATGTATATAAAACGTCGTTTTATTTGTTTTTATATTACGAACAGCGCTTACGTCACTCTTATTGATGTTAAGATAAATACAAACAATACAAACAGTGATTCAGTTTTCAGTTCAATACGAGTTTGAGTTTAAAATTTTCAAATTGTCTTAAATTGTCACTCGATTTGAATCCAATGGCTAACAGACGAACCACATATACGGGTAAAGAACTCCTAATTTGTATAATTTGATTGAAATTAATTGTATCGAAACGACAGCCAATGGCGTGAACTCGGGTTATGAACAGATTGAGACCCAAAACGACAATTTGATTGACGGCCTCAGGAGTAAAGTCGGAACTCTTAAGTCGTTGACTCTAGATATGGGCGAAGAGATCAAAGATCAGAATTCATTTCTTAAAGACATGGACAACAAATTCGACTCGAGTTGGGGTTTGTTGTCGTCATCGATGTCTCGGGTGAAGCGAATCGCCTCTTCGGGACAGAATCGACACATTCTTTATCTCTTTTTATTTGCATTCTTTGTATTCTTTGTTATATACCTTATAATGAAATTTAGTTAAATTCAATCGTTTTTAAACACAATTTCAAATATTGTATATTTTTATTACAATTTAAAATTCGATGACTTTTTGTTTTAAATAAAATGAATAAATAATTTAATTAACAATTGAATTGTATTATAAATTTGTACTCATTTGGGAAACCTTTGGTAGAAATTATTGCGAAATTTGATTCAAACTCTAATTATCTGTTAATTCAAATTTGAATGAATGGATGAGACGTTTGTTTCACTCTTTAATAATTATAAATTAAATGTAAAAATTCAAATCAAATTGATTTTCAATCGATTTAATAAAATTGAAAACTAATATGAATTATGATTTAAATGAAATCAAATTTAGTCTAAAATAGACTACAATTATATTTTACAGAATTACTGTTCAATAAAATCAATTTGTTTTGTTATAATTATAAGTTATCGATAAATACATCAATTATTTTATAGGAATTAAATAAAACTTTTTACAAAATAATAGTATTTCTTATCCAATGATAAAATAGTCAATTATTGAAAACTTTTATTAATTATTATTAAATATGTATTAAATTTAGTCAAACAATGATTTACACAATAGTTCTACTGAAGAACAATGCCGTCATCGGTGGTGGCGATGACAAAGCATTCGGTGCCGACGTCTGGTATATTAGATGGCGTTCCAGAAGGGGATGAAATTGGGATTTCCATAGTTGTGATCCTCTGCTGTTGATTGGCCTTTGCCTTTGCGTGGGTAAGGATGTGCGACTTGAGGTTAGTCGACTGCGCGAACTTCTTCGAACAGCCGTCGAAAGGGCAGACGTAGGGCCGGTCGCCTATCGGGTAATGCATTACCGGTCGTTAGTGTCAATCCATTATTCAATATATGCCTGGAATGCCTACCTGTGTGTATGCGGACATGTGTTCGCAAATTGAAATCCAAGGAAAACCTTTTGCCGCAGCCCTCGAACGTGCACTGAATGGTAGGATTAACTCGACTTGAGATCCATTGCATCAGAAAAGCAAACCAAGCCTTACCTGAAACGGCTTTTCGCCCGTATGTACCAATTGATGTCTCTTTAATTTACTCGATTCGACAAATGCTTTCCCGCATTCGGCACAGACATGAACCCGAGGCCCGTGAGTGTGCAGGTGTTTCCGCATCGCACTGTTGTCTCTAAACATTTTCGAACAACCTTTCGATAAACAAATAATTAAAATAAATCAAAATTCAAATTAAATAAAGATCTAAACAATGAATACCCTTATGCGGACACGCGATGGTTCGCGACTCGTCTTCCAAAGACTGTTTTCTTGGTTTCATTCTTCGAATTCAATTAATAATTAATTTAAAACTTATTTCAAATTATAAAACAAAGACTAAAATACTTCGCAAACTCTGCCAACTGTTTGGGGTCCGAGAGGTCAACCCCAGGGATCCCTTCGCGCGGAATCTTCTTAATTCCGGTCACGTATTCATTGATATTAAGCTGAGAATGAGATGAAGAGGACAACTCGTCGTCCATACTTGCGGTCACTATTTCTTCTGTTGTTTCGAATTCAAACACAATTTAAACCTAAAAGAGCGACAATGAGTGCCGATAAGCCATACCCTCGTCGGTGCCGGTGGCCCACATCGTGACACTGAACTCTCCCTCCAATGTCTTGATCTGCACCTGTTTTTGTTCCCATTTCCGGGTGGAAGAGCCGCCGCCCGACCTCTGCTGCGAGGACTGGAGTAATGTCGTCCCGCTTTGGGCCGACCTTTTGTTACCCCGTTTTGTACCCGAAGACAGAGACGAACCTTTGGGTCAACCGATTGAAACACATTTAGAAAGAGCGACAAAACAATGTCTGAACGCATACCCGATCTTCGCTTCTTATGATTGGTTGGAGTCGTTTCGATCAGTATTTCGGGAGCACTGGAGGGAAAGGCGCCGTCATTGTGCTCGTCGTCTTCGTCCCACTGGTGGACAAAGTGGTCTTCCGGCTGAAGAGCGACCATTTGCCGGTTCCGCTCATCTGTTAGAGCAGTCATTATTTCAATTAGTATTTATACCAAAAGTGTTTACAAAAACAAATTTACAATTTATCGCAATTTGTGTTATCTATAGATATGCCAAAAATTTATGTTTAATAAACTTAACACTAAATCAATTCAATTATAACTTCAATACTTATAATACATATAAAAGCTCTTTAGTGTCGATATTCTATTGGAAATTCAACTAAAAGCAAAACATATGTTGTTATGAAATGCAAATTCTTATTAGTATTTATGTATTGAATGCATTCCAATAATTATAATTAATTGACATTTTATTAATTCAAATGAATGTCAAGTTATCAGTCATTAAAAAAAAGTTTATGAAAACTCTCGTCAATTGTATCGATAATTAAGAAAAAAGAGTAAAAAACTAAATATAATATAATTAGAAATAATTATATAAATAATTAATTAACGCAATAATCAAATCTGTTTGCAATTAATTAATTGAAATAAAAATCAAAACTCGTTTAAACAGATAAGCGATAGAATAGTAGAAATCGTGAGAAATATCAATGTATTGAACCTATCGTTCCATACAATCGATGTCTGATTGCGAGTAATGACTAAAAGTGACTAAACTATTGATAACTCGAATAAATGTAAATAAGTTTTGAGAAAAACAAAACAAAACATAAAATCAGTTCCAATACTATAGACAAACAATTAAAACAAATTAATTTCGACTAAAATTCGGCCAAAAACTAGTTTTTCGGGTTTGAAGTGAAAGTTAGGACTCGAGAGATAAGTGTATAGAAAGCGAATGGAAAGAGTGTCAGACTATGAGTCCGAGCCCTACCGTCGAGGTCTTCATCGGAATCGCACTCTTGTTTGATATGCAGAGGAATGGCTTCGATCTCCACTTCTTGCACTTCGACTATTTGCTCATCTGAGTCGGCCATCAAAGTTAGGCCAGTATTGCATGTGTTGTCAATTATGGCGAAGCAAACAATGATGGCTGCGATCAACACAACAGTAATGGCCGGCAATGGAGGCAATGGAGTCAAAGCAGGCAATACAGGCAATACAGGCAATAGTAGGGCTCTATTGTTGATAGTATGGCTGACACTGCAGGCTTACACAGCCTTATAGCTGCAACCGGTCTATCAAAACAAGCAAAACCGGATGCGCCCAACACTGACCCCTCCTTTCTTTGCCATATTTGAAATACGTCACTACAAAGGCATTCATATTCAGCCAATCCTATCATCACTTCTCTTGCACTTCTGCACAATATTGCACTCAATCCTCACTACAGTTTACATTAATCAGTGATAAACACAGTTACGTTAACTTATGATTTTGTAGCTAGTTCACTTTTAACTTAAATTTCACACAGATATTTTTAAATTTTATTTATTCAACATTAAACATTATTATAAGATATATTTCATTTATCAATTTAAATTTTATTTATTAGAGTAATTATTTCATAAGGTATAAATTATAAAATTTAGAATTTTTAATTTTAAAAATAATTAATAATTTCATATAATATACAGGGTGACAATTAAGTGACGCTATAAAAAAATTATTTTAGAAAAACTATAAATGATAGAATTAAATTTAATTAAATTATATATAAACTCCGGGAGTTTATTTTATGACGTGTTCAATATGTCTTTAGTCTCTTGCAATTGCGTGTCGCAACCAAATAGCAAAATTTTGCATTATATCTGAGTGTTAATGTTTAAATTCTTTAAGTTTATCAATAATTTTCGGATTGTTTGCGTAAACTTTGTCTCTTAGACATTTCGGAACAGAACAAATTAACGGGATTAATTAAAATAAAGTTCTTATTGTTTGATAAAATTCTATTACTATAAAAACACGCTTTGCTATATTATAGGCGATATGTTTTGTCAAAACAAAAACATTCCCCAAAAGTTTAAAAACATTGCATAAAAAACTGCCGCAATTACTGAATTTAAACCTTAAATTTAAATATTCTAATTATAATACTTTTCGAGATATTTACTTTACTTTTGTAGCGTCACTTAATTGTCACTCTGTAAGAATAGATTAATTATATAATTATGGTTTTATAAGTTAATTTATATTATTAAATAAGCAATTAAAGCAAATAATAAACAAGCATAATTTAAAGTTTAAGTTAAGTAAATAATAATT
>JAQIYC010000466.1:0-13727 GCA_034699545.1 Porobelba spinosa
ACTTAATATTCTTATATTTAAACGTAACATTTAAAATGCAACATGCTAAGTTTTTATGTACCGGGTATTAAAATTAAAAACTGAGTCAACAGTTCAGAATTTTCAAGCCTATGCTCATCATTATTCATAGCCATCGGTTAAATAGCAATGCTTTGCCATAAATACTAATACTAATGGCATTTCTTTTGGCAAATTTCAGTTCTGAATGTATTCTAATAATACATATATTCATATCTTTTTACGCTTCTATGAATACAAATAATACAGAAAATGTTGGCTCAGGTTCTTATAGACGATCGGCTAAATTATTTATTCTTATTCTTTGCAATATTTTATTTAATTCAATCGTTGGTTGGATTATATAAAATAAATTTTCCGGTGATTGCAGTGAAAAAAGGTGAAAATATTTGGAAAAATAGATACAAACATACCATAGGGTAGAAGTGGTCTGTAGGGGTCTGTGGGTCTGTCGGGTCTGTGGGGTCTGTAGTGATCTGTAGTGAACTCTTAGTGAACTCTTAATGAAAAGGATATGGATTAGAAATCATTTTGAGGCACCAACTCCTCGGCGGTGATGTCTGGTACAGACAGTAGAGCGAAACCGGCATATATGCAGAGTATGGCAGCTCTTCGTCGCTATCATTTGTGTGGCAGTTGTCACGAGTGGTTCCACTCTCTGCCGGTATTCGAATATGTCTTTCAAATTGACTCAAAGAACTATTTTCATCTGCACTGCGAATGGATGAGCGAATGGATGAGCGCTTGTAAAGCCTACTTTCCTTAGGCATCGTTTTGTCGTTTTGCTCGACTTCTTGTGCCGTCTCTTCATTTGAATTGAACGTAAAAGTCGTCGACTCTATAATCAAAACCGAAATTGTCTTTCGTTTAAACTTTTCATTTTATTTCTTTCCTTAATTCAGTCAATACTCAAACCATTTGAATGAATATATGATTTATTGAAGAGAACTACTGACGAGAAAATTGTTTAATTTCTTTAATCAATACAAATGACAAGTAATTCGTTTTCTAAATATCAATGGATTGAAGACTGCAATTGATTGCTTGAAATAAACTTTTTTCAATTACAAACTAATGAATAATTGCTTTAAGTTCTAAGTATATTAAGTTCTAATTTATATTCTCTTCACTTAAATATTGATTTGATTAACCGATCAATTAAGTCGTTAACGAATTAATTCAAATAATTTCAAAACTAACGCAAATGAGTCTACGGTCGGTCGTGTCAGTCACTGATACATCGATTCTCAAATGGGAATATAGTCTTCGATATACTATTCGATATACTCTGGTATTCAATATAGTATTCAATATTCTCTATACACACAACACGAATCTGGGATTTAAAAAAAATTTATTCTAAACGCATAAAATACTGTATATTTTCAAATCAAATAAATCTCAAAATATAGTTTCTGATAGAATATTTCCAAATTGTATATACAGTATATACTGTATATATATATTTTTTACATCTGTAGAATTCTTTAGATTTTTATTTTTCACAAATATTTTCATAAAAACTCTTAGACTTGAATTGTAATTAAATTTTATAATGGATATAAAGGACTGAATTAAAATTCTTTGGTTTTATTTGAATTAATTATTCAAAGCTTCCATTAATTCTCAATGACTGGAATCTAACGTAAATTCATTAAACAAGTATCTATTTATATTTTTGACTTTATTACTTTACCTAGAAAATTTGTCAGTTCACTTTGTTATTATTAATTCATTTAAAATAATAAATTTAAATAAAAAAATAAATTATTTATAAAAAAAACTTTAACATTTAAACTTTTTAAACATTTATTGATATTTATAAAATTCATATTTTAGAGAAATTTATTCCTTTTAAGTTGAAAATTTTATCTGGGTGTATCGATAGATTATTTAAAAATTGCTATTTAATCGGTTCTAATCGATTCAGTGCCTAAACTTGTTTTGCATTAATTTAAGATTTATTTAACGGCAAATATTTGCCACATTTTCTATCTATAGATTTATTTATTTATAAAAATTGGAATTTTAATTATTTTAGTTCAAAATCAAAGTTTGAGAGCATTTATAGTATAAATCTGTTGAAGAGGTAAGAATTCATCGATTTTTATTCACAAATAAACTCAAAATAGTTTCGAAAGTTTTAAGTTTAAACTATCGATAGAATTGATTAGAAAATTACTGAAAATCACTGCTATTAGCAGTTATTCGATATATTGAACAAATGAGAAAATAATATTGAGATGAGTTAAGACTGATAGCAAACCTCCAATTTTGTCGATAGCGGTATCGCTGAGTCTGGAGATACTGCCCAACTCTATGGCGGTCTCGTCGTAATGATAGCGGCTTTTCGGTCTAAACATGACCTAATGTCAGACCTACCGATCACAACAATGGACCACAAGATCGAAACATTGATTCAACACTTAATTAACCCAAATATATGCAAATCAATGATAAGCCATCGCTCTATTGCTTAGAGAAGTTGCAAAAAAATATAACACATTTACTAATGAAAACGCAAACACTATTTGTGTCGTTGGCTGTGAAGCAGTTAATTAATTGTTGATTTGCAGCCATTCATATCGCACTCGATTCGACTTTCTTTAGATTAGTTCACAATCTTATGAATCGCACAAAAGCTTTTAAAAACCTTTTTTCATGAGAATAATGAATATTTTGTTGAATTGAATGTCGAGTAAAACATATTTCTAAAGTAATTTTTGTCCATTTTTTCTACAAAACTTTAATAACTTTAATGACTTGTAGTGAGTATTGTGGAGAGACTGCGAGAGACTGCGAGAGAACGGATAGAACGGAGAGAGTGAGAGAGTGAGTGAGAGAGAGAGAGTGGAGAACGTTTGGAGCGGTCGATGCCAGAGGCCGACTGGTAGAGCGCTATTGCCAATCGCTATCTATAATCATACCGCTCTGTATGTCTGTATATACCTTCATAATAGAGTAATGCCGTAATAGCGCTCAAATGGATTGCTTTCGAGTCTTTGCGCAGATCTGCACGACTGCCGAACCAACTCTCAACTACTCTAACCAACTCTCAACTCAGTTTCGGTTTTCGACTTTTCTTAACTCCAATAAAGCACTAAAAAGTGAATAAATTACAAGTCGTTCAGAATATGTCAATTAGAGCCGGTCTGACACTAATCAACATTGAGGTAACTCTTCTAATCAGCTCTAATCTCATTAATTAAAGCGAAATACGAGACAAAAGACCAACAAATCTCACATAACTTGGTATATATGCACCAGATTTTGATGACTCTTCACTACCATCTTCAGGCTTTCATCAAAATAATAAACTCTATTATAAACTCTTTTCATATCTCAAGACTATTCGCAATCGAAATCCGTATATCAGTTCTCGTGAAATGATTTAAACGCAAAACAAATTGAATAAATGCTTATGTAATGAGTGAAGAAATGCCAATATTTGTTCGGAACCTCTTCAGAATCAATCGAACAAATAAATTAGTGAATACTCTCAGCGTTTTCGCCACAAATTGATTCCCAATCTATCAGATTAGTCGATATGAGTTACGAATAATTATTTTTCACACTTTATTAGATATACTGCACATTATTTTCGCTGATTTATTGCAAAACTACCGAATGATCGATGAAATGCTGTAACGAATTCCGAGTTTTCTATCTCTTCAACAGATATATCATAATATCGTAACAAATGTATATAAAAAACTTAACTTTATTTATCCAACAATTACAAGCAAAACAAATTTTCACATTGTTAGCTTGTTGCTAACTTAGCAAGCATAGATTCTTAAAATAGAAATTGCATTAAAAATAAATTAAATTAAATTAGAAAAAAAATAATTTAATTGCAATTTTTGATATTTTGAATGAAAGAATGAGCTAGACATTAATTTTTATACCTTATGTGATAAAATAAATTATTGATTTTTATGAAAGTACTTGAAATAAATTAAAACCCCGATGAAATTGAAAAGATTTATTATTACAGCATATTTGCGATGTACTCGTATTTAATACATATCTATTGTGCTATAGATTACCGCTTATAATGGATCCGTTCTTCGCTCTCTTCACTCGCGCTATTCAGACATTATATTCAGTAAATAAAACACTATTTTAATAAAAATTTGTTTTCCAACAAATCAACAACAAATTGAGTCTAATTTAAAAATCAATTCCTAATTAAAAGTTAATTAAATTTTATTAATTTGTATATTAGCTTCAAATGTGTGTCAAGTCATTAAATATACAATAACTCAAAACAATTGAATATATCCTCTCAAATAATGAATATATCTTTTTTGAAAAATTTTAAAATTTGACTTTAAAGACCAGATTTAGCTAAAATCTGTTTTAATTCTTTTTTAAACCAAAATGTTTGCTGACTTAGACTTATATTTATTTATTAGTCTCATATAAATTGAGCAAGAACTCTTGTTTTCAGAGTAGATCCAAAGTAGACAAATAAAAGAAGTGATTCGAAAAAGACTTACCTAGATTAAGTTGCTAGTTTAATTGAATTAGCAGAATAGCTGAAATGAAGCTACTTTTTATGTAATTGATTCGAGAAAATCGACTAAACGTCTGCTTAATTAGATTTAGTAGTTTTGATGAAATAACTTTAAAATAATTACAACTATAAATCAATCAGGGTGTAATTAATAACATTTAGATTCAAATAAGCTGACTATGAAATCGTTTAAATTTAGTCAATCTTATGGTAAAATTATTTAAAATTGTTTTTATTTCATATCATATGAAAATTAATGATTTATTTTAACACAAAAATAGTAATTGAATTTGAATTAAAAACAATAGAATATCAGTCGATATGAAATTGTGAACTTTATTATGAATTTCTCAATATAGCAAACATTAAAGAATATAATGAAAAAATTAACGTATTTTTGATTTTTATCTACAAAAACAAAAATAATTAATAAAAATATAAGAATAAAAGATTAATTAAACTCAGATTTGAATTCAAAAGCTATTAATCATATGAACTAACGATAAAATTGAATAGAATTTGTTTGGCTATAAAAATGCTATATTTCCACAGAAATCGATCATTAATTTACAAGTTTTACATAATTTGTTTGAATAGTTTTCCCAATATTTTGAAGAGAAGAGAGAACTTTGAAATTATGTTAATCTCTGTTCGTATCGAAAATGAGGCATAACTTTGAGAATGAATTGTATGTCAAATAAAAATAAGTTCGAATTAAAACAATTTCTTAAAATCAATATTTTTATGACAGCATTCACTCATTAGTCGATTAGATTTGCGTAATATATATAATATTGATATCAATTCAACAAATATTTGACAATTAATGCGATTTCATGCGTGATATGGCAGAGCATAAGTCGCGGGAAAATATCCTCTTCTGGGGCCGATCTCCCCTTCCCACCAGTTCTGGTCCGAGCGATCAATTACTGTTATTATGTCTCCGCGCCTGAACTCTAATTCTCCCGGTTCTTGAGGCTGGAAATCATACATCGCTTGAACCAAAAACTAACAAAAAGGCAATTCAAACACATTTAGGCATTCATTCGATTGAGCTTTTGAGAGCATTTGAAAGCATTAGAACCGAAACGTTTGTTCCGTTTCGTTCGGTTCAGTTCAGTTCGGATTGAAATCAGATTTGCGTTCATTCAGAAACAAATTAGTGTTTATTCGAAAACATTATCAGTTAATAAAGATATAAATAAATTAATATAACATTCAGTTAAACAACTAATAGTGAGTCAAACGTAAAATAATTAATAGAAAGTAATTCGTATATTAAGTAATTTTGTAAATAATAAATATTAAAACTCTTTTCTAATCCTAATTGAACATAAGATTAGCCTTAAGTGATATCCAGATCATTGTTATTGTATTAATAATCAGTTCATTAGTTTTGAGTTAATTTAATCCATTGGAGGAAATGTGAGCCAAATGTCTGAAACCCTAACCAATGCTTAGTTTAAAGCCTTTAAGTGAAAGCAGAGATAGTATGAGAGAGAGACTGATCCGAACACTTACTTCTTCGGGATGCATGTCCTTGAGCTTTATGTCTTGGGAACGGCTCACTGACGCAGACCTGTGGTATTCCACCAATTCGTTGAGTGAATTGAATTTGACGACCCATAGGAAGAACTTCCCGATTGTGTCCCTCAAGACCTTGAAGTGTTGGACGCCGTCGCCGCACCTGAAGGCGAAACAAGCGTTAGTGCATTCACTGGCAGTCATGTCGTAGGGAAGGCATACTTGACAGAGAGGGAGAAGTCTCCGGGCGAGCTCTCACTGACCCGGATGAGGAAAGCACCCTCGTGCTTGTTCAGCAGCAGCTTCTCGGCGTCCGCGCGGGTGATCCGCCCGTAGTACCAGCTCGGGTGCAAACAGACACACAGTTAGTTAGGTTTAGACAAAGCAGTGTTAGACTAAATACTCGTGGCTTTTCATTTCGATATAATTGCTTGGAATGAGTCCTTCCCGGCCGTCGAGCTCTGCTCTGAACCAATTGGTGTCGTCTTCCATATTCAACACCTGATCCCAACGCAGACAACAAAACAAAACAAAATAAAACAATAAAATGAGTGAAAGAGCGCACAAGTGGAGGGAATTGGAGGGAATTGGAGAGAAGGGGAGGAAGGGGTCAGACCTTAAGGACTTCGCCTCTTCTGAAGCTAAGCTCGTCATCGGCGGTGGCGTTGAAGTCATGTTTGGCAATCGCTTCCATTGTCTCGAAAGTGTTTCAATGCTGTAATCAATTGGCAATTGGTTTCAAATCATTGCAAACTATGTATTGAATTGAATGTAAGTATGAATTGAATTAAAGTTTAGGATATCTTAGACTTAGTTCGCAATCGAAACGCATTTCTTTGTCAGAAATTATATTCAAAATACAAATAAACTTCAATTGAATGCAAAATAGTATTTGAATTAACTTTAAATGTGTTTTGAATCGGATTTAGGTATGGATTGGGTGTGAAAGCAGTGATAAACTGAAAACAAATACTCACTAAACAAGTGATCCTTTCTTTGAGTTTAAAATTCAATAACAATTCAAATCATATAAATTGTAAAACTAATCGAAATCTCTTTTATTAAATTTATTTCTAATTAATTGTATTCAATAAATAAAATATAATACAGAAGCGATTAAAAGCATAGATTAATAGTAGAAAAGTGTCACATATTATACAAATAAATCAATTGATTAATTGGATTAAAATTGTGTTAAAAATACTTTAATTTCTCATTCGCTTCAACACTGATATCGCGAATACTTCTTCGTTAGGAAATCCGTACTCTGTTTACGGGTTTTGGGCGGAGTCTCGCATAATGGCAGAGAGGGATCACTTCGCAACACAATTACGTCCACTTCTGATGCCATTAAACCCGTTTCGGCTCTTCTATTATCATGTCTTGTGCACGCATTTCACAAAAAGGGCTTTATTTGTATTGCTTTTGTGTTACGTCTTTACTTCTAAACCAAACCGAATATTAATTTAATATATAGTCATATTGGAACCCAAAGTCCCTTTTCCACCGTTCACTCCCTCATAACAAATGTGAAGCAACCAATCACAACAAAACATTATCTCAATAATATTGCATTAAATAGCGTTTTTTATGAATGCCCATTATGATGCTATCATGACGTTTTAACGTAATAGGGGAGAAAAAGAGGGAAGAGGGACTTTCCAATCCAAGATGGCTATACCTGATCAATAAATCGAGAGCTAGACTATTGTGAGAACAGCGCCATCTGTGCAAATATTACTTATTGTTTAAAATTTTAAAATTATATTGATATAAATATTCTGTTATAACTAGGGTTATACATTTCCGCCGCCACAAGAATAAACGCCAGGCGTTCTGGCGTTTCGGCGGCGCCAGACTTAATGCTGTTCTATGGGATAAACTTTATAAAAGATTGGCGGCGCCAATATTAGATGCTCTGTTGTCATAGAAACTTGGCGCCCGTTAAAACTCTTGTTATAACTTTGTTTTAAAACAAGCGAATGACAAAATGTCATTGATATATTTCCAATTAAAGTTATGATTCATCCCTGATTCATCAGCATAGAATATTAAATATATAAAACATTATTTCTGCTTAATTTGATTTTAAATGTTTAGAAAAGATAAGCAAAAGAGACGAATTCAACTCATTTTTAAATCCTCACAGATATTGACACAGGGGTATTAGCAGGGTTGACCAGACTGAGTTAGGTCAGTGAGGTTCAGGTCGGGTAAATTATTTTTTGGCAAAATCCTAGGCGGAACTTGATAAGGTTTAGTTCAAAAACAAAATGGCGGATTTCCGTCAAATTTTACGCGCCAAACAGCCATTTTGTTCCCGAAACCCGCAATTAAAGCCGATTTAACCTGATTTGAACTAAATTAATACTAAACTAAGCTAATTTAACTAAATTTAAACCTAATTTGGCGTTAATTCAGTTAAATTCACGCCATTTTTACAAACTGGGTAGAAATTTTTCCGGCTCCTTTTGAAACTTTTTAGGGGGTTCTTATATTCGAGCAAAACCTCAGGGGGGGGGGCAAAGTTGTAATAAGTTTGAAATTTTATTTTTATTTAATATCTAAACGACTAAATAAACTTATTTAAAATGATTTATTTGAATATTAATCTTACGCAAAACCACACTGGATTTAACCACGGTAAATTATCCTCACACATTTTACAAACCACAACTTCAACTTTACAATTCGATTGCAATTTGCAATCAATTAATTTTTTGTGTTTAATTCGACTAAAGGGTGTAATTCAACGAAAGGCGTAATTTATTGATGAAAACATTGAATTCAGTTCTGATTCGGAAAATAAGGAAAAATCAAAACAAATGTTTTGTAAATGACTTGAATTGAATTGAATTGAATTGAATTGAATTGAATTGAAAGAGTGTTCACTGTATGTGATATGTGATTAACTTAGGCCTGAATTCGAGCTTAATTTGAAAGATAAATAAGTGATTCGTTATCGCATATTATGAACACTCATTCACTGATTAATATATTTTTGTTTAAACAAAATCCAAAACTAATTATTCACTTAATTAACGATTTATACAATATTTGCAAAGATTTGAGTGAAATGTAAGTCCGAATCGGATTTGAATTAAATATCGATTTGTGTTGAAAACGACTCAATAGAGCAATCATTTCCTCATTGTTTATATCATTTATTATGGATTTGTTTTTATTTAATTAATAGTTTAGAAATATTTATTGTATTTAGAAATCAAAATAATTGCTCAATATTTTAGTCTTAACTGTAATAATAAATTTGTTTGGTTTGAGTCAATCGAAAGCAATATTAAGTTAATGTTTAATAAATAGTAAAATCAAATCTCATTGTTATTACGGAATTTGCAATCGATTTAATATTCAGACAATAATTTTGGTTAAATAAGAGCCGAAACCGAAACCGAAATCCCATTCGTAATGGTTTTGGGCGAAAGTTTTAAACCTCTTTCACCGAAACGCAAAACCGAACCAATAGTTGATTTGGAAGAAGGTTTGGGTCGAAGCGATGCAAAGCCTCTTGAGTTACATAACGAGACATTCATTTTCAAATACACGCTCTCCTTCTGTGCCGCTTCCTGTGCCGAAACCAGTAATACGTTATTCAGTTTACGTCTACACATGTATTGTCTTCTAATCCAAACCATATCTCTTCCATATCTTTCAGTTACATATCCTTTGGATCTAATTAAAGGTATTGATTGACAACTCATTTCATAATCGATGAGTCGATCCATTAATTGGCTTTAAATTGCATTTTAGATGATTAGACAAATTGATTGCTTTAATAGATTGGAATTTTGCGAATATATCGCTATTTCCTCTCATTTGGTTAACCCTTCCATTAGACGAATAGAAACCAGTTTTATAATCAATTAACCTTTCGGTGTATTTAATGAATTGTAGATTCGGATCATTTTTACAAAAATGAGCCAAATTTAAAATATAAACAGTTTAAGCGAAAACTTTTGATTTTTGTCAAAAATTAAAATTAAATATTTTAAAAATGATTGAAATGTAAAGATCTATATATAGATCGTAATTATTAATTAAAATTAAAGCCCGGCTTAGAAATACATGCTATTCGAGCGATTGGAACGAGTATTCAAACAAATAAACAAATGATTGCTTCAGAATTGGATTAAATTGTTTTTGAGTTTAGAATTGTTTCTCAACTTTCAGGCCGTTTGCAAATACAGGGCGAGAAGGCATTGACGAAATACAATGAGGCCTTTAAGGCACAGAGAGTTTTGCCGCACCGGGGGATGGCTGCCACTGCTCTCGGCATCGGTACGAACTATTACACTATTTACTGTAATTTACTGCTATTTCTCTCTCCCTCGCTCTCTCCCTACATCCTTCTCTCCCTCCCCTCCCATCTCTCTCTCCTTTTCTAAAAACGTGACATTTATTCGAACTAAATATTAATATTTGATATTTTCATTACTATAAAACATTTGATTTTTTCTCAAAATACCGTAATTTACAACAAAAATGCATTTTTTGCCAAATCGTATGAACTTTATTGGATGAATAGCGCATAGAATTCAAAATATTTCAATAATTCGTTGATAGAGTAAATGCTATGGATTTAAATATATTTAATCTTTTATACAAAAATGTATTTTATTTTAATTTCATATATGAAATATTGGACTCAAGATATAGTAGTTGTTTGGAATATCAGAAAGAAGTTGACTTTTTTACTCACTAGCGGTTGAAATCAATTAAATCCATTATAAGTCGATTATACTTTTGTCATATTTTTATAATTTATTTAATTGTTATTTATTATTATTAAACATTTTGTTGGTTTATGTGATTTTGATAGTATAACTGAGTAGAGAGAGAGTATAGAGAAGTATATTTAATTAAATCTATTGTTTGAACTCAATATCAAAAGGGATAGAGAAGTTGTAATGCATTTCATAGATTCTTACAGTTTAGACAACAATTCTCCACAAATTGTTTGATTCTGTTTTAAATTATTGCTTATATTTTGAAATTTATTTTACATTTGAATGAATCGATTAATTAAAAGCCAATTTATTTGTCAGTCCAAGAGGAGGGCTTTTTCCGGCTCTGGCAGGGGTTGTCACCGGCTATATACAGACACCTAGGTTAGTGATTGCCTTTTTAATTGATTAATAAAATAGTAATGAAAGTAATTATTGAATTTATAGTCTATTCTGGGGTTCGAATGACTTTATATGAATATATTAGAGAAGAAATGTTAGGAAAGAATTCCGACGGAACTATTCCTGTTTGGAAAGCCATAATCGGCGGAATGGCTGCCGGAATGACCGCTCAATTCCTGGCCTCTCCCGCAGATCTGGTCAAAGTTCAAATTCAAATGGAAGGCAAGCGTCGACTGGAAGGCCTGGAGCCCAGGGTTAACAACGCGAGGCATGCATTCACTAAAATTTTGAGTGAAGGAGGGGTTAGGGGTTTGTGGAAGGGTTGGGCTCCAAACGTCCAAAGGGTAATTTGACCTTTCCTTACATTGACATGTGAACAGGCAGTGTATACATTGAACTCATGTTCCAACTGTGCCGCACCATAGGCCGCATTTGTCAATTTGGGAGATCTGACCACTTATGACACGGCAAAGCACCTGATCCTTAAGCACACGAAGTTAAAGGACAACTACTTCACTCACGCCCTCTCCAGGTAGGCATCGGTGGGTGACTACACATTCAGTGAAGTGTCTCAGTGTCTGTTCAGGTCTGGTCGCCGCCATTCTCGGCACTCCCGCCGACGTCATCAAGACTCGGGTCATGAATCAGCCGACTGTTGGGGTATGTGACCCACCCTTTGCTCTCTATGTCACCCAACAAAGGCTCAATTTATTTAACTTAATTGCATTTTTCGATTAAGACAAATGATTTAAATTATTGCAAAAGTTATTTTATTTTTCTTATATTTTGTTGTCGGGGTAATTGTTTAAATGGAATAGAGCAGGGTAAGGTTTCCTATTCCGTACTCAAATTTCATTCAAAATTATTCTTAATTTGGATTCTTAAAATTATAATTATAATTATAATTGGTAATTAAACATTACGTTAAACTATTTATAAAATATGTGCATAACTAGGGGTGACAACATGGTTAGGGGTAGGGTAGGGTAAAGTGGGTTTAGACCGGATTTAGCAATAATTTAACAAGGCCTAAGGTGCAGTCTATCTGTTTAAATTGAGCGGGGGTTGGGATAATGTTCGAATATTGGATAGATTTATGAGCTTATTACGCTTTGATAACCCGTTTAATAATACCGGCAAATATTGTGGATTTTAACTACCTGTAATTCTGGTATCTCCGTCCACATCCCTGGCTATAATTGAACTTAATTGAACTTGAGTCAAATTCCTTAGTATTTCTAATGTTGGCTAAACTCGTGTTTCTTAGGGTAAAGGACTTCTATACAAGTCATCAATGGATTGTTTGATTAAATCCGTGCAAAACGAGGGCTTTTTCTCGCTTTACAAGGGATTCATTCCCTGTTGGATCAGGTGAGCTATCGGTGCCCCTGCACTGTCACTGCCACTTCTCTTTCTAATTGGAATGTCACACCTGTGCCCCAAAGGATGGGCCCCTGGAGTCTCGTCTTTTGGATTACATACGAAGAATTGCGAAAGTTTTCTGGAGTCACCTCTTTCTGACCCTCTTCTAACCCATGGCTAGAGTTGTCGCCAATTTTTCTATTAATGCAACGATTGCTTTGAATTGTGACTGATATGTGATAATAGTTTTAATCAAATTATTGTTTTATTGAAGGGTTGAGTCAAACAATTGTCACATATTTTATTGAGAAAACTGTTGAGAAGTAGAGAATATTTTATTGTTTTGTGTTTTGATTTTGAAGCCAATTAGAGACCAATCAAGTCCTTCATCGTTGCGAACAACCGATTGAAGATATTTTTGGAATTTGTTTAATGTTTTTAGAGTTTTATAGAAATTTAAATAAATTAAATCTTATTTTAATATTTGTAATCAATTTATTAATGCATTTGTTTTGTTGGCATTTCTGACACATTATCGAAGGTTGAGACCAAAGAGGGAAACCACAGTTGACATCAGTATTACTATCGGTGCAAAAAACCAATTATTTTAATGGTTACCGTATTTTACAGATATAAGCCGCGGTTTATACAAGAAAAGACAAATTTTTTAAAAATTAGGTAATGCAGCTTATACACGGGGTCTGGCTTATACAAGAAATGACCTCGGCAACGGTGTACAGGATTTAAGTTAATTTTTTTATTTTTATTTGAAACTAGACTATAAAATAATATAAATTAGATAGTTTATTTAAAAATCAAGGCCTAGGAAGTAATTTTAAAATTGAAAATTTCAATGTAAAAAGATAGGAATTTTTTGAAAGTTTGAATAACTTACAAACGGTTGAAAGCATACAAAAATAATTTTAAATTTATAAAACTACATATAAATAGTTATTAAATAAAAATCTCTAGATGTTGGGGTAATGAGAGGAAAATAGTTAAAATAATTAATTTATGTGATATTAAAGTAGAAATTAAACCTTATGGCAAAACCAATCTTGAAAAATTATTAATTATTTGTACTGTAATCACACATAATCAAAAAGGGTTCAACTGGTTTGAAATTTTTGCTTTTGATTCACATCTGAAAGGGAGCCGTT
>JAQIYC010000467.1:0-13725 GCA_034699545.1 Porobelba spinosa
ATAAGCGATAGCTTGCCCAGGGTAATATTGTTATGCTATGTCGAGCCAAATGCGTTTGCGGCAACATTCGATACGTTTTACTTTTTGATATATTCAATAAATTTACTTTTAGCCAATGCTTTAAATTTTAGATAATCCCAATATTATTCGATCGATCAATATTTGCAAAAGTTTAATTCTAAATTTGCCTAATCTTGGTATATTTTTTGATAAATTATCTGACGGTTGTTACCACAACCATGTAAATATTTTAATATAAATTTATACCCGGAATAGTTTATCTAAACTTATAAAATTTCAAATACAGTTAAATTAGTTTGAATTCGAAAAGTTTAAAAGATCTCATAATATTATTAAACAAAATATTATAAACTCATATATAATAAATAGTATAATTAACCCTAATTGTTTTTAATACTTGTCATCGTATATAATCAAAATAAATCGCATCAATGTAATGAAATCAGACAACAAGATATTCAAAAACAATTTGTTTCTCAGAGTTTTCAAATATAATTATAAATAATTAATTTGCAAATAAGCATCAATTCATGTATTGTTTACACAATTAATTTCAACAAAATGGGCAAGCTAATCGTATTTCAATAAAAATTAGCATTTCTAAAAATTAAAATGCTAATTAAAAAAAGAAATCTATTGTAATCGCATAAATGTATTAACATTTTGACTCTATTGGCAAACATAGGGAATAAATTGAGTCAAAATCGCGGCATTCGCTATCAAAACCGCTTAGAAATTGGCAAAAAATAAGGTTCACTAGAGATCAGACATAAAAATAACATATATTTTGATTTTAACACATTATTCAGTCATTCTTATAAAGCTTAAAGAATTTTTTATGCGGATTAAATTAGTCTTAAGTTTTTAACCAATAATTTCTGATTAAAATTCGGTGAATTCGAGTTATACTGTATATACTATACGTAAAACAGAATTTAAAATTTTAAAACATATTTTTTATCTAAAACTATTGCTTAGAGTTTATTCACTACTCAGTCAGTGCACGCAAACACCAAAAACATTACAACTGTTTTAATTGACTTTGACAGTAGAAAAATGTTTTTTTACTTCTTTAACAACAATTTTTGTGCTCAAAAATTATATCTAAATTTAATTTTCAGCGAAAAATCAAAATCTATTAACAATTTTCAAAAAGCGTACAAAAAGTTTACAACAATTTCGGCTTTAAATCTAATTCTGATTACGCGCTAATCGCACATGCCTTGAGAGACAAAATTGTTTAATAAGTTTGAAAAAACATTAAAAATGTGAGAAAAACTTTTGGGTAAAGTGTAGGCAAAGCTGCGCTCAAAAGCAAACATACCTTTAACGATGAATCCGTTCACAATCGTGATTGTCATGCATTCAATGGTGTCTTCAGAAGAACATTCAGATATTGGTTATAACTTTGTTTCAATTCAATTCAATTCAAATTATTGTCGTTTCAATTGTTTTCAAAAAGTCTTCATTTGATTGTTACAAACATTTGGTAAAAATAATATCATTCGATGTCAACAATAAACAACTTTTCAATTATCACTTTAGAAGAGAGTAACGAAAAAATAAGTCAAAACTGTTTTCGATACCAAATCAGTCATTAATTTCTTATTAAATATAAAAATATCGAAATATATTGTGTATTATATAAGCGCTTAATCACGAACTGCTTTCAACGGCTCTTCGGCTTCAGAAACGTATTGGTCTTATAGAGAAAGGCATCAAAGGGTGAGAAATGATGTCTTAATGTTGTGCTCAACACGTTCTCACTCTTTCGACTCCCCGGGCGATCAGAACAACGCTATTTAATGTGTGTCTCAAATACTCTTTCTCTTACAGAGTATCGAACGAATGAATTATAAAAACTGAGTCAACAAGTGATCACTACTTTTGCGGATCAGATGAGGATAACTGTAGAGCACATCCACGCCAAACAAATATTAGGTTCTGAAACAAAATAAACAAATTGATGAAAAATTAGTAAAATATTTGTGAATTAAGTTATTTTTTGATTCGTTGGTTTATTTATAGAAAAATATTAGTTTAATCGTAAAAAGCAATTAATAAAATGTAATTTCTTTTATCTATTTATATATAAAAATAAAATTTAATCGAAACGAAAGAAGAAAAATTGAGTAAATATTTTGATTCGTTATCGCATTTAAATTATCCATTCATTGAACAAAATTACTGTTAATTTATGCCATAATTTAAATGCAATAAAACTTTTTGCTATTTTTTCTTTTTCTTCTTTTTTTGCATAACTTTTACTGTTTTGCTGAAAGTTGTGCCAAAAAAACAAAAAAAAAGAAAAAAAGAAAAGAAAAAACCAAATTCAATGACAAGAATACTACAGAATATTATAGTGTTGTGAAGAGTATATTAGTAGTAAATATATTTAAACACATGCAGTAATAAAAGTTAAATCAAGTTATCGTTTTCGCAGTAAATGTATAGCAAAACAAGAAAAAAGTTTTCGAATAAAGAAAAAGATTTAATGAGAGAAAAAGTAAAAATAAAAGAATAAAAATAAACAAAAAAAATGTAATACTTTTTTATACAACACTATTACTACTGTATAATAATAAATACTAATAAAAATCATTACAAGTTTGGGAAAACTCACACAAAAAAGTAAAATAAAAAATTAGCCAAACAGTGAGTGGAGGAGAGGATTGAGATAACCCTTAGAGAGAAATTGATGGAAAAATTCTAAAAGACTTTTCTTAACACTTTTCGAAAAATTAAATACTCGAACAGTTGTACTAAAGAACTATATATTCACTGTTCATAATCTCGATCAACACTAACTCGCAGTTGGGAATGGATTGGAAGTGAAAAATATAGAGGATATACACAAAAATTATTAGAGAACTCTTAGCGAAAAAAAAACTTCAAAAACCCGTCCAATTAATTCTGGTCCGGAGGCCATACATACAGATATACTCTTTGTATAGCGTATAAGAAAAGGAGAAAATATTGCGGATAAGAGCTTATGGAGTAAATTAAGTGTCTGAAGCCCTGTCCACACAACAACTGTTAACTCTATCGAATTGAAACTTAAAACAAAGTTTGTTTTTAAAAATAGTTTTACTCAAAATCCGAATCTGTATATCAGTAGCACTTTATATCACATATGAATAGCACACAAAACAATATTATACTTTGATTATTGAATTTAACCACATATTCTTGAATTGACTTTTGGTTGGAATACGAGTTAGACTTTTACAGTTTCATTCACTACTGGTTACAGTTTTTTTTTTCAAAGATTTTCTTGTGTTTGGTTAGACTTTATTATTATTTGAAATAAAAAACGCATTTCTGATGCACTGTTGCGTTGCATTCGCTTAACATTTAAAGTAAGACTTAGAGGAGAAGCGGGTGTTCTCTCAAACGCTGGTTCGTGCCGAAGCTCCAGTGGTCGGCCCACTCGTTCCTATTATATACCTTCCATTCAATATACAATATACATAGAGTACCTGTTCATTCACTGTTCAATAGTTTACATCATTAATAGCTCACTCTCTCTGCAGACTCTCTCCTAGTTTTGAATGTTTTCGCATTCAAATCGTTTTCCTCTTTATTCTCGACTTAATATATTAGAGAAGTCTTGGGCACAAAAAAAATTCTATTAAACTCCCCCTAAAAACCTCACTCTTAAAACATTTACATTTTAAACATGAATGCAAAGCACACACACCGAGGCATGCATTGAGATGGTGGAGAGCGAGCGCAGGCAGAGAGCGCAGGCAGAGCACAGGCAAAAAAGCACAGGCAGCATTTAAATAACGAGGCACAGACACACACACTGGACGGCTCCCTGGCCAACCTTGAATTTTGATAAATATGCAGCGATTATTTGGCTCTGCATTAAAATTACTTTTTAAGCAAAAATATTTTTTTCATAGCTTTATAATGTTCGTGACGTATAAATAGGAGACATTCCAATTAAATACACGGCTATTGACTGTTCAGTGAAAGTTTTTTAGTTAAAATGAAAAAATTATTATTAGTTTAGTTTACATATGAAAAGATGGGAAACATTGCCCGAAAATTATATTTACATTAATTGGAAAATTTTAAGGTTAACTCAAAGTTTAACGCAATTATCGTTTGTATAATAAACTATATTATAATCAGCAAAAGCGCAAACACTCACAAAGTTTTACAACATTTTACAACATTTTTGCCATTTTATGCATAATAGGAATGCCATTTAATTGAGTTCTTCATAATTTCATTTTAAGTTATTAAAAGTTTTTTAAGACGTTTGGAAAATAGACTTTTTTCTTAATATTCGCCTTAAGGGTCAGATATTTTTGTTTTTTGATTAATTGCAATGTGAGAGCAAAAACTCAATTTAAATATTAAATTGAGAAATGCTTAAAATCGGGAATAGAATTTAGAAATATGTCTATAAGTATATGCTATTAATGACCTACAAATTGCCACTTCATGTAAATAATTTGCACAAAATAACTCTTAAAGCATAATATAAATTGATTTGAGTCACGATATTATAGGTATATATCCACAGATTGAAGCACTCGTTTAGGTAGCGATTGCTTCGATTGTTTCCAAAAAACTATTTTTCTTTTTTATTCTATAATTATCATTAATGGCTAATCATTGGCTAATATTTTATGTATTTATTATTAGATTTTAGTCAAAAACTTCATTAAAAATCACTCCAAAACACAGAATAATTTTACAAGAATTTGATGGAAAACTCAATTTAAAGTTTAGGTTTGGCTTTACTGCGAGTAAACGGAGCTATTAGTGCCCTCTTTGCTGACTAATGGATAAACTCAAATACAAATAACTTATATTAATATATGTATAAACAAAGTTTTTTAAACTTTTAATACAGTATATTATAACAACCATTAAATGACATTAAATAATATAATTAATTTACCAGGTTAAAAACTAAAATGTAAGTTAATGTTTGCTAATTTATTTAATTTATTAAAATTTTTACATAAAAATCTAAATATTGCAAAAATTTTAAACTTTATTTTAATTAAGATTATTAATTAATATTTAAATTGTTTTTGAAAATGTAATAAATTTACATTTTTGCGTAAAATATAATTTAAATATGCGTTTGAAGTGAAGGATAAACTCGGATAACGTGAATCGTGTGTAACATTCAGTCGATTCAATAAATCTCTTTTTTCCAAGAATTTCGATTATAATTGAATTCTATGAAAGTTGTAATCATTATTCAAATAACAATAATAACCTAAAAATTATTCAAACTTTCGTATTAAACCAAATTATTTCGGCATATCTTAGAAAAAATTGTTGAAAATAGCATTTCGAGAGAATGGCTGTAATTCTGTTAAAAACTTCTTCAGACGAGTTGTGGTTAAAACGCATTAAAAATATGAGAAAATCATGATTTAGGAGAAAGAGAGAGAGAATTTTGGAAATAATATTAATAATGACCACCAGAATAGTGAGATTTTACGTGATTTTACAGATAAGCAATTTTAATAGCATTTAAATAATAAATATTAAACAGAGTTTGGGGTTTGACTACTCTATAAAGTATAATAACTTATAGAATAAAAAGTAGTTAAAAGCGAAAAACTTAATTCAATTCATTAATATTATACTTAAAGACTAGTGTTTAAACCGAATACTCTCTTCGAAAGCGCATATTTAGTTATAAATTATAATTTAATTGCTTTTAGACGTATATAAAATAAAATTATAGGAATACAAAAAAGAGAGAAAATAAATTATTTCAAACCAATAAATCTAAATAATTATTCGCTCTCTCACTAATACCAGGCCTTTAGGCAAATATGAGCCCAAGTTTTGCGTCAAATACAGAATATTAAGCAAATTATTTACAGATTAAATGGTTTTCACAGTAAAAAAGTCTTATTTGAAAATTATGCAAAACTTTTATTACATTTTAAAGAATATTTTGATTTTATGCAAAAAAAATTTGAATTTTTTAATTGAAGAACAAAATGAATAGAAAAATATTTAAAACAAGATTTATAATTGATATAAAGCTAATTGAAATTTTGTTGCTCTAGAAGTGATAATAGTGTGGCTCAAGACTATCGGTATTGAGTGAAAGAGACGGTTCCTCAACAACTCATTCAAAAGCTCATCCATTATGACCAGAAGCGGTGTCTTAGGATAAAAAGTTCTCATAAATAAACTAACGATCGCTTCATATTCATTGCACTCAATATGAGTGCAGCGAAGACTAGGAATGGCGAACAACTGCTAATTTCGTTAAGAGTAGTAAATACTGTATATTCAGTGCCGGAGCGAAGGCCTCGTATTTAAGAGCACATGAAGTGATCTAAAAGAGCTCAGGACAACAAATGCATGATTAATGAAAAGTCACTCTTTTCTAGTCCTCTCTATTCAAATGGACGCAAAAGTTGATTATTGCGTGAAATTCAAGTGAATGACCAAAACGTCATTAATTATAAGACACATAACAACTGATGTCTAGAAATAGCGCTTCTCTTCACTTAAAACACTTCTCCGTTATTGTTGTTCTCATTAATAATAACATTAAAACTAAAATACTTTCATATATTATAAACACCTAAAACAACATCTCATTAATGCCTTCTTTCGCGACATTTACTGTCATATTCTCTAAAAACAATATATCATTAAAATAAATGTTAAATAAGACAATGGATTAGAAAAATAAGAATTTGAATAACAAAAACACTGATAAAAAACACAAAATTTCTTCATAATTATTGTAATAATTTAACTATCAATTAAATTTCTAATTAATATTCTTAATTAAAACTTAACGAATACTTTCATTCTTTTCCGTAATTGAAAAACAAAATTAAATGCTTTTCATTACTCTATAAATAATGCGAATTATAATATAATAAACATTCGCAATGACTATATTTTGACTCGATTTGAATTGAGAATAATTGCTTTTTTATGCCTTCGAGTCAATGAGAAATATAACCAAAATATACTAATCATTATCTATTAGTTAAATAAAACGATTCATTAGTTAAATCAATTCATTTTCAACATATAATATGAGTTTTCAAATATTGAAATTAACCTTAAATTCAGTTATAATTAAATGTAAGACTTGATTGGAATTTAATGAAGAAAAATCTTATTAGCATTGGATCGAAAAATTATAGATAACTACCGAATGTCATATAATCTGCAGAAAACCATAAATCGATGCGAATAACGATAATTCATCAAAAAATATATAACTATTTTCTTTGACTATTTATTTCAAGAATAATGTATTCGTAATGATATTCGAGTAGTTTTTTCTATATATAATCTTCACACAAATATTTAATAGAGAATGCATTAAAATATCATTAAAACACACCTAAAAATCAAACGTTTTATTTAATATAGTCAATGGTTTTTGGGTTTTAGTTATATTATTGGTTCACTTAAAGGTTAATTTGAAAATTTAATCAATGAATTGGTGTTTAGCGAACGAGTAAGTAGTGGTCGTTTCCATACTTAATATAAATGATAATTTCGTTTCAAAACTTCTTTTTTAATTCGTTGCGATTAAAGAATTTTCAAATTTAATGCTCTGTTTCGGAGTCGTCTCTACCTATTGAAACCAAATCATTATTTATTATATTATTTACTCTCTTGTGATCCAACTTTAATAAACAGTTAGTTTTAATAACTATGTTCTTAAATATCAAGAATAATATCAACTTAACTAATGATAAATAACTCGATTATCTCAGATATGAATTATAAAAATTCAATTGTGAACCGAATTATTCATTTAACAAAACAACTGTTTTTTTGCTTGAGATTAGAGTTTTAAAGATATTATGAATTAGTGATTAGAATATATTATTTTGATTTTTATTGAATTAAATTTAATATTAATTATATAATATTCGTACAAAACCAGAAAAATAATAACAAATTTTAATTCAATACAAGAATAGATTGAATCGACTAAACGAATGAATCACTGATAAACTCAACGAAGATTGAGATCAAGTTTTTTCTTCTCTTTTTTTAAATAACTAAATAAAATGTTTAATTAAAATACAATTTATTTGTAAAGAAAATTCATTTGAAAAGCAAATAAATGGATGTTTTCGTTCAATTCAATTCAAAACAAAATTCAATATCAGAGCTGAAGATCATATCTAATTACCGAACGAAGAGATACCTAACCGTTCCGTCAGAATAAAGATTAAATAAAGATGTTTTCAAACAACTCTATCGACTAATTTCGAAAAACAGTTTTTAAATAGAAATTTAATTTCAAATTAGATTATCTTATTTTGTTGTAATTTAGCAGATAATCAGGCATAATTTTATCTTCTTTCCAGTTCGGCACAGGTATTATCTGACAGTGCATTGAGAAGTGGGTGTAAATAAATTGCATTAAGTTTTTACGTCTTTAGCATTAGATTCAGTCAATCCTATCATCAAAAGACTGAATGACTGTTGTGTTGAGCGAAGAGTGAATAAAGAGATAGAGAAGAGAATGAAGAATAAGTCAATAAAAATATAATTTTAAATTCAAACTCTCTTTACTTTAGTATTTAATTAAATCACGTTTTTATTACCTTCTAATTGATAGGTTTGTCTGTTTTTATTCATTTTCTTTCAGACATTTTTATTCACTTAAAACTGAAAAATAAATTTAAATCAAAAAAGAGTTTTATTTAAAACATGTTTAACAAGAGATGAAATAAAATCAATTTTAAACTTCTATTTTCTTATCATAATTTAAATTTAATTTACAAAATATTTCTCCTAATGAATGAAAAGCGGATTTCAGCTCAATTTAAGTGCAAAGTAAGCAAAAAATGTATTAATACTAAAACGTATTTAAAGATTATGACGAATACATTAGAATATAAATCGGTTGAGAAATCAGTTCATCGGATCGTTTGTACAGATCAGCAAAAAAGCGCAAAAAACTTAATTATAATTAGATTTTGAGTACAAATAAACTAAACCTCAAAATAATTAACGAATAAATTAAAATAAAATATAATATTTATAAAAAGAGAAACATTTCCTAAAAATATATTCTTATCGAGTCTTTGGCCGATAAGTTAGTCGATAGGAAAATGTGAATAAACAGCAAAAATGCATTGAAAATACGTAATGAACTATAAAAATAACAGATTATATAAAACAATCGCATAATTACTATCTGAATGAATGGCCAAAAGGAACGAACCATTTATCGATAGTTTCAGTTTCAAACGCATTCACTATATTTATATATAAATGCATAGAAATACTCAAATATACTCTAATTTAATGCAAATTTATTAAAAGTGCACATTTAATAGAGGTACCAATTAAGGGCGTATCACAGAGAGCACATACTTATTTACAGGTGCAGGTGCTGGTGCTGGTGCTCATTCACTCAGTCCTTCTCTCCCAACAACTATCTGTTGAACTGTAAGAGAGCTCTAGTCGAGCGTCGGTAGAGTTGGGAATACAAACCGAACGCAAGTGGAAAAACATTGGGAATTACATATCTAACCATTTCATGTCCAGTCCGTTCCCTCTCTCCATATCTCTATCTTTAGGTCTAGTTTTTAAGCACAAAACTATCAATTGATTCATGACTTCCACTATAGCTTTAAATGGGTAGAGCCTTCTTAAGTCAATTACTAGTGTTGGGAGAGCTATAAGAGCTGTAAGAGAGAGCACAAGCTTTTAAAGGTAAGTGAGAAAGAAGTCAAATATCATTTTCAGCAATTCCTTTACGATTTATATATTTTTATTTTTTTTAAACAAAATATTTCTTCTCTGAGGCGACTCACTATTGGGTATATTATAATAGAACTGAAAATACTTTATATTCTTCTAATGTTTCTTCAGTTCGCGAAAAGTGTTTTCCAGAGATTCCTATTTTAATAGCGAACTACTAATACAGAAAAACATGATAAATGAATGTTCAGATCGTTTAAACGTAATTATCGATTTGTTTTTAAACTAAAATTTAAATTATATACAATTTTTACAAATGGATTGATTCGCTCTTTTAAATTATTCGGAGTCTTAAACGGATATTTCGGAACTTGTATTCGTAATATTGCAAATACAGCTGTTTTTCTTGCTTTTCAACATCAAATCGATTTAATCAATTCAATTGCAGTTTTAAATTCATAATTAATCGTTGAAATGAAATATTTGCGTCAGTGACAATTTTGAAAGTTTTCGATAATTGTTTTGCGTTTTTGGAGATTGATATCAATTATTCAAATTAACAAAAACAAAAATACTATACTTAAATGTGCTTGATAAATTGTTATAAATTCAAATAAATTGCCGCTGTCTAGCATTGATTTAAATAAAGAGCAATTTTAACTTTTTTTTTATAACAAATTCAAAACTTTTAAACCAATTATATTATTTTTGTTGTCAATTGTAAATAACAAAATTAATTTCGAAAAATAATAAAATTAAGCAAATAGTCAAAACCAAATTGTAAATTCACAAATCAGACCATAAATGAACTAATTGCTAAATAATCATTTGTTTTAAAAGTTTTTTGTTTATCAAATAATTGATATGTTTTTTGAATAAACAATTGATTTCCGTAATAATTATTTTTTTGTGTTTAATCTGATTATTTTAAATTAAATTTTAAATTTAAGTAAACATTGAAAATAATGAGCAAAAAATTTGTAACATTTTGACGAATTTATTTATCCAGTATTCGACAAGTATTTCTCTATTAAGTATTCATTGTAGTGATTGAACTTTAGAGCTAATTATCAAAACTAATAAATTCTTTGTTATATTTTATTTAATAATTGATTTTATTTAAATAATTTATAACTTAGAGACAGATAAATAGAAAATTAAAATAAAAACTAAAATTTAATTAAATGCAAACCTAAAAACATACGATAAGTAAATCAAATAATCAATGATTAAACACTAATTTAATTTACTAACTTTTAAATATAATAATTAGTATTTTATTAATATAATAAAATAATAAATTTAAAAACATTAAAACCCGACTATCTCTTCAACGAATATATCAATAACAGAATGTTATAACTAATAAATCCTTGAAAAACAAGACTATCTCTAAATATATGAAATTAAGTGCCAAATCACTGCTTCAATTAGATGTGAGAAAATAGTTTTTTTAACTAAAATTTCTTAATCTCTACTAATTTAAACTCTAAAACATTATTAACCCTTTGATTCGATGCTTTGATATAACAGTTAGAGACACGTCTAGACTCTACTAATTGTAACTTTCAGTTAGAGATCCATTTTTCCCAAAAATCAAATCTCAATATTCGAAACACGAATTTTTAAATTTCAGCCGAGAAGTAAATTATATTTTAATTTCAAAATCAAAAACCCCTAAAAATGATTGCAGAACTCATTAGTCATTTCATCAGACAGTCTCTCATCTGTTTAAATGAAAAATGAATTTTTTATCAACGATTTTCTCATATATTTTTAAATTCCAACTTATTTTGCATCAAATTTATGCTAAAATCTCAAATGAAAGCAATTTTTTTTATTTCAATAGAAATATTCAAACGTTTCACTGATTTTTCGGTTTTATATAAATCATAATAATTCTCACAAATGCTGTAAATTATGGGAATTTCAAAAATATTTTAAATATAAAAGTGTTTTTTTAAGTAATACCATAAAAAATTCTATATCTAACATAAAAATAGTGGAAATACAATAAATAACTTTATTTTTCCAACAAATTTTAAAGTGATTTTTCCAGCACTTGTAGCGTCAGAGTATAGCACATCCATAGCCATCACGTTATGCATTAATAACTTTTAGATATTTCTCTTATTATAATCTATTTATTTGAAAAAATACAACAAAAGCAGTAAAAGTGGATAAGAATTTCATTGAAGTAAATCAGAATTTCAAAATCACTCGCTTTTAAAGATATTTGAAAATTTTAATACAATTTTTCCATCCACTGCTTAAAATTATATTAAATGTATAGATAATTGAATGTACCTTAAATTTTAATCTAGTTATTACTTATTATTCTAAAATTTTATTGCATTATTAAGCTTTTATTTTGTAATAATTAAATAAAAATAAATAATTTCTAATTGTTATACATAAGTCTAATTATGCGAAGAAAACACACCCATCCAGTCGTGTGTCAAATATTACAATTACTAAAAACAGAAAAATAATTTGTATTCATACTGTACTACATCTTCAAACAGCTTCAAAGTTAGCCTTTCCACCAAGGTAGCTTTTTAAAGATAAAGAAAAAATATTTTCCCACAGAGTTCACAAACAAAATAATTTTGATTAAAATTTCAAATTAACAAAATTTCAATGATTTTGAATTCAATTATTGTCAGAATAAGTGAAGTAAAAAATCGATAAATTATGTCAATTGTAATGAAAAACAGAAAAGAATAAAATTATGATTTGAATTGAAATATATAAACAAAACTGAATATTCATTTATTCAGGAAAAAAAATTTTGACCAACAAAACAATTTCTTTATTTGAGTGAAACAAATCAAAAAGTCTATGAAATTATTACTATTCATATAATATGATTAAAAACTTTACGATAATTCTAAATATTCGGTAAAAATAAAATAAAGTTTTTTCAAATCAAATAACTTAAGAATATTACATAAAATTATTGAAAAATTTCAATAAAAACACTTAAACCCCAAAACAATAAAACTTTTGCATAAAATATTATTCAAGCCTTTAATTCGATGCAAATGTGATGTTAAACAAAAATATACCGCAAAAATAAAAAAGCATTTTTCCACATAATTCCTATCCATTCAGTTGTAATAATTATAATAATAATAATAATATATAAACAAAATTAAAGATCAAAAGAAAATATTTGATATAATTTATGGTTAAAAAGAACAAATTTAACGAATAGTTAATGTCAACACTTTTTTCTATTCAATACTTACAGAAACAACAACTTAATGATCGAAAGGAGTGATAAAAGAGATTCCGAAATCTCGAAAGACTAGTCACAGAGTCTTCAGAATATCTGAACAACACTTGAATTCTTGATATTCTTCGCTTGTCTTTACAAATCACACAACAATTACATTGAATTATAGCTCAAATTTCATAAATGAATATTAGATTTAGTCAAGAGATCACAACAAAAATGAGGAAATTAACAAAATTTTAGAGTAAAATAAATATTCAATTATTTTTATTATTTTTGTTTTAAGTAAAACAAATATAATTTGCTTTGAATTAGTTGTTTGTGTTGACGACGACGAGTGTTAATGAACTTAATTATATGGAATTTCCGGACAGACAGAGAGCCGAGAATTTAATGCAAAAATACTAACCAAAGACTCATTTCAAGGCAAACATACTTTTGTGTTACATATTTCACACCTAAATTGGTTTATGTTTTTAATTATTTGTTTTAGAATATTGTTGCAAATCAAACATTAAAATACAAAAACGTTTTAATATAGCAAACAATGCGAAAAATTTCCATCAAAATTAATATTCAAATCGAAATTATATAAAATATAAAAATAATAAATTATTAAAATAGTCATTTAAAAAGTTAATTTTAAAGTTAATTGAGTTCTATATGTATAGCCTTTAATCCAGTAATAAATATATTTAATAAATTAAACTTATATTAAATGACTCTTTGTTTCGGTATTGCATTAAATCTAAAAATTTTTGGAGAGAGAGAGAGAGAGA
>JAQIYC010000468.1:0-13720 GCA_034699545.1 Porobelba spinosa
GTCATAGTAATCATGTGAAGCAATAAAAGTAAATTTCATTCAAATTTTGATTATTTGTTTAGAAGTAATTCAAATCTAATACAACTCTTAAAACTCTGACTCAATATAAAAATCAGTTTAATTTAATGTTCAATTTAATCTATATATACTGTATATACGTCTATATAAAGCAATTATTATATTTGGGAACAAAATAGCTATCGCTTTAACGTATGACCAAAATATTTTAAGTATGAAATCAATTGGTTGTTTGCAATTCATTGATTAATTGCTTAATTCTAACGATTCCTCGAATTAACAAAAATTGATTAAATGCTGATTTACTTAAAATTAGTTTATATTAACAAAATTGCAAAATAAGCCAAATTTGAAAGCATTTGCTTTTGAATGAATCTATTTGTGAAGAGAATGTGAGGTAAGCTTATGTGAGAAAAGGTAAGTCTGTCTAACCATTCCCTGTCTCTCTGTTCAATTGTATCGCTTCTGAACGTATCGTTTGTTGCACTCCATTCATGCAATGCATGTTTGCCTCCCTTTCCAACAATTCATAATTTCAAAACAATTATTTAAAACTGAACGGCAATGCAAAACAGATTTTCTTCCGCGCCGGTGTCCTGGGTCGTCTGGAGGAGCTGCGAGACGAGCGTCTGGGCAAGATCTTGACCTGGCTGCAGGGCTGGGTGAGATGGTACCAGGTGAAGAAGAGCTTCAAGAAGTTGCAGGAACAGAGAATCGCTCTGTTGGTCATTCAACGCAATTTACGCAAATTCCTGACTCTCCGCAACTGGTTGTGGTGGAAGTTGTACTCCAAGGTTAAGCCTTTGTTGAATGTGGCCCGGGTTGAGGACGAGCTGAAGGCACTGGAGGAGAAGCTGAAGAAAGAACACGAGGCGTTCGAAAAGGAAGAAAAGCTCCGAAAAGAACTCGAAACCAAAAACGTTCAGCTCTTGCAGGAGAAGAACGACCTCTTCCTTCAACTCGAGTCCGAGCGCTCGTCTTCGGGCGACGTCGAGGAACGGCTCCTTAAAGTCATTTCCCAAAAGTCAGACCTCGAGAGCCAACTCTCGGTAAGCCTTAAGACTTATTAGACGTTTAGAAATATTAATTTTAGTTTTTGTTCACTTTTGGTCCAATTTATTAATAAGTTATCTCGAGATCGACTAAATTTAAAAACAAATTCTAATTTTAATGAAGAAAAAGAAAATTTAGAACTTTTAGGAAAATATTTTGGCAGCAGATAAATGATGAGTACTTTGAATGTAAATATGAAGTATTCGTGAAATGAGTGAAAAGCATGCGTTCACTCCTTAACCTCTTTCATCGCAAATATTTCGTCTAAACGATTGCTTTTTCAAAATTAAATATTTAATATTAGTGGGTTTAGTGGGTTTAGTGGGCGGATCAAGGCTTTCCTATCGGGATTCAGCCAAATCTCGACATTTTTATCTAATCTTTCGGTTTATATTAAAAGTTTAAACGATTTTTGAGTCATTTTCACTCAAAATATGATCGAGAGTATTTAATTGAAAAGTTTGCAGTTTTTAAAGTTTTATTAGTTTTGTGCTAAAGATCTAAAGAGATGGAAGAGTTAGCAAATAATATGATGAATGATATCATAAATGCGACCAAAACTCTATCAGTGAATGGGATTATCAAAGAAAACGATATTTCGGAGATCGTTAACGAAGACAAAGGATACATAACTGAGGAGTACTTGAAAACCATTAAAAAACAATACGATCTTCTCCTGCAGGACCTGCAAGACAGACTGGGCCACGAAGAGGACGCCCACTCCGCCCTCTCCTCCCAGAAGAAGAAACTCGAAACTGAACTCTCGGCTCAGAAGAAGGAAATTGAAGACTTGGAGCTATCGCTGCAAAAGGTATGTCTTATCGCTTCACACTCTAGTGTTTTCCAATTCAAAGCTTAGTATTGATATTAACCCAATTCTCAACTCTATTTGCACTGCTTCGGCACCTGTAGGCCGATCAGGACAAGTCGTCGAAAGACCATCAAATCCGAAACCTGAACGACGAGATCGCACATCAGGACGAGCTCATCAACAAATTGAATAAAGAGAAGAAGAACTTACAGGAAGTGAGTCAGAAGACCGCCGAAGACCTCCAGGCCACCGAAGACAAAGTCAACCATTTGAACAAAGTTAAGGCCAAATTGGAACAGACTTTGGATGAACTCGAAGACAATTTGGAGAGAGAGAAGAAACAGAGGGCAGAGATCGAGAAGAATAAACGCAAAATCGAAGGCGACCTCAAGTTGGCTCAGGAGGCGGTGGCCGACCTGGAGAAGAACAAGAAGGAACTGGAACAGACCATTCAGCGCAAGGAGAAGGAAATGGCGAGCCTTGCGGCCAAACTGGAAGACGAACAGAGTTTGGTCTCGAAATTGCAGAAACAAATCAAAGAACTTCAGGTAAGCATTGATTTAGTGATTAGTGATTAGTGTTGAATGAATGCATATTCTGGCAAAAGCACAATCTTTGCAATAAAGTGCATATAATTGGCCGGGACTTGCATTTCGGTTATTTATAGAGCAGTCAAACGCCTCGCAGCGAACGCTAGGCTTGTGTTAGGCAGTAGTCTATAAATGCTTAAGACTTATGAGGACTTACTGTCGTTTGGACTCAGTTGGGGAAAGCTTTCCAGAAAAGGAATCCTAATATGACTTTTGGGCAACGAATACTCGGATGTCTCTGGTGTGGGTGTGCTTGAGCTCACATTCCGTAGCAATGCCTCATGAATTAGACTTAGACTAACTGTTCGCTCGAATGAACACTGTTTCGACTCCAGTCACTCAAAGGGAGTACTATTCGTTAGTTTGGGATTCTGTTCAGTCAATCCCTTCAGCCATCCCTTCCTTCAACTAGTTGTTCAATACTTGTCTCAAGTGTTCGATCACAACAAACAATGGATCGATTCGATAGTATAGATGAAAGTGATGTTCGCATTTCATATTCAGTGCCACTAAGCAGTTCCACAAGTGATACCAATTACCAATACTCTCGCAGTGCTATGCAGTCCAGTGCCGGCGACGCTCTTCAGGACAGATCTACTTTCTATCCATTGCAGGCGAAGGCCCAGTATATGCCCCCGACGTGCAGCCTAAGTACTGATAGCAAACGTATAGTTCGAAGAGCACAGGACCCCATTTTACAGTCCAGTCCTCGTGTCGTCCATTTCCTTTATGAAGTATTTGAGATATTCATTGTTTTGCTTAAGAGATGACCGGATCTGCACTCATCTCTCGCTTACTCTCATTGCATCGCTTGGGCTCTAAAACGTTATTATTATTATTCTTCAGATAATTATTGCTTTACTTTTGCCAAACTTTCGTCAATTCTATTGTTCTGTTGTTTTGATGTTGTGTTAAGCGTTAAAGTAATCCAAACTATGTTCTGCACATTAGTCCCGAATCGAAGAGCTCGAGGAGGAGCTCGAAGCCGAACGCCAGGCTCGAGCCAAGGCTGAGAAGCAACGCGCGGACCTCTCCCGAGAAATCGAGGAACTGAGCGAACGTCTGGAAGAGGCCGGAGGAGCGACTTCTTCGCAAATCGAAATGAATAAACGACGTGAGGCCGAGATGTCGAAACTGAGACGAGATCTCGAAGAGTCGAATCTACAACACGAACAGTCATTGTCCGCATTGCGGAAGAAACACAACGATTCCGTATCTGAACTCAGCGAACAGGTCGACCAACTCAACAAAGCCAAAGCCAGGTAACCATTCCTACACCCGATGCCCACCATGTGCTACACCTATCACTGATTAGTTATTCGATAAACCGATTCCTAAATAGTCTCAAAACAACTTTTATTTTAAAAATATTTTGAAATCGTTAGACATTTTGTAGTTTTTGAGAATTGAGTCAAACTTTTTTGACAACTTTTAGACGATTTTAAGTTATTTATGTCTTTTGATTGATTATGAGTTAAGATTAGAAATAGAAATGATTTTAACGAACATATGACCGACAATTGCAAAATAGGATCGATAAGGAAAAGCAACAAATTAAAGGTGAATTGGATGACGTGAAGGCGAGTGTCGAGCACTTGTCTAGGGATAAGGTATGGTTAGACACTTTGTAGATCCAGACACTTAGCGGTTGTTTGAAATATTGGCATAATTTGATTGAAGTTGAAATGAATTGGAATTTTGATGAAAATCCAAATATGTATTGAATAGTCCGGTAGTAATAGACGAACATTCCGTTCACTGAATTGTCCGCAAATGCATTCAAATTAGATTACATTGTATTTGATTGTAATGTTTGCTAAAGTCCCGCACGAATTGATTCAATTAAACAGATTAGAGAAAGAAAAGGCCACTTTGTCTGCTGAAGTATCTGATCTTCAAGGAATTGTAGATCACGCCACCAAAAATCAGGTATCCCTTCACTCCTATCCTTTTCGATGTCGTATTAAGATTTCGTTTCTTTACTACTAATCCGTTGAATGTTATTATTTAAACGAATTTTACATTTATTTGAATCATTCGATTGATTGCATGATTAGTGCATTGAGTGATGTCTCGATTACTTGCTTTCAATAAACTAATACTTAATTGCAATTCGCGACTGAAGGCCAATACCGAGAAGCAGAACAAGCAGTTGGAAATGCAACTGGGTGAGGTCACCGGCAAACTCGACGAAACCAACCGAACTCTCGGCGACTTCGACGCCGCGAAGAAGAAGTTGGCGGTTGAGAACTCGGAGATGCAGAGGCAGCTCGAAGATGCCGAGTCACAGGTCGCCCAACTCTCCAAATTGAAGACTTCCCTTCAGACCCAACTCGACGACGCGAAACGCACTGCCGATGAGGAGAGCAGAGTAGGCATTCATTTCTTATTACAACCTTTCATACCTTTCCTAGACTTCCCTTTAACTCATCAATTGGTTCCGAATCCGATATAACAGTAATTAGTAATTAATAGACTATAGAATAGAACGGGAAAACAAGTGATGGAAACAAATATCTAAAGAATAGGGAATTGATTGAGAAATAAGTTCTGGGAACTGATCGACAATTGATTTGATTATAGTATAAGAGAATGACTATTAAACTATAACTAATCATTGGTTGTGTTTGTGGCCAATCAGGAACGCGCGTCAATTTTGGGCAAATTCCGTAATCTGGAGCACGACTTGGACGGCGCCCGGGAGTCACTCGACGAGGAAATCGAAGCCAAGGCTGACCTCCAGAGACAACTGAGTAAAGCGAACGCAGAGATCCAACAATGGAGAACGAAGTTCGAAAGCGAAGGTCTGGCCCGACTCGAGGAGCTCGAGGAGGCGAAGAAGAAACTCGGCATCAAATTGCAAGAAGCGGACGAACACATCGAACAACTCAATGCCAAAGTGTCGGGACTCGAGAAGACCAAACAGCGATTGTCTGGAGAGCTCGAAGACATGGCCATTGAGGTCGAGCGCGCAAACGCATTGGCCGCCACTCTCGAGAAGAAGCAGAAGTCCTTCGATAAGATTATCTCCGAATGGAAGCAAAAAGTCGACGATTTGGCCGCAGAACTCGACGCCTCTCAGAAGGAATGCCGAAACTACTCGACCGAACTCTTCAAACTTCGCGCCGCTTATGAGGAAAGTCAGGAACAGTACGACGCCGTCAAACGCGAGAACAAGAACCTTCAGGACGAGATCAAAGACCTGTTGGATCAACTCGGAGAGGGCGGCCGATCTGTCCATGAGTTGGAGAAATCCCGAAAGAGGCTCGAGATGGAGAAGGAGGAACTGCAGGCGGCTCTGGAGGAGGCAGAGGCAGCCCTGGAACAGGAGGAGAACAAAGTGCTTAGAGCGCAGTTGGAGTTGTCTCAAGTCAGACAAGAGATCGACCGACGCCTCCAGGAGAAGGAGGAGGAGTTCGAGAACACCCGGAAGAACCATCAAAGGGCACTCGACTCAATGCAGGCCAGTCTCGAGGCCGAGGCCAGAGGCAAAGCAGAGGCGCTTCGGATGAAGAAGAAACTCGAGTCCGATATCAACGAACTGGAGATCGCTTTAGATCACGCGAACAAAGCCAATGCTGAGGCGCAGAAGAACATCAAGAAATACCAACAGACGCTCAAAGAGCTCCAAACCGCGTATGAAGAGGAACAGAGAGCCCGAGACGAGGCCCGCGAACAGTACGCGATGGCTGAGCGCAGATGTAATGCACTTCACGGCGAGCTCGAGGAGACCCGACAACTGCTCGAACAGGTATTATATGATTTAGACTTTATTTAAATGAATTGAATTAACCGATGAATGTGTCCAATGCCAGGCCGACAGAGCGCGCCGAAGCGCAGAGGCCGAGCTCTCGGAACTACATGAGGCCAACAATGAACTCTCGGCCCAAAACTCGTCGCTTACGGTCGCGAAGAGGAAACTGGAGGGAGAGATGCAGGCATTGCAGGCAGACCTGGATGAGATGCTCAATGAGGCCAAGCAGTCGGAAGAGAAGGCCAAGAAGGCAATGGTCGACGCGGCCCGACTCGCCGACGAACTGCGCGCCGAACAGGAACACGCGCAGCAGCAGGAGAAGCTGAGGAAGGCCATGGAGCAGCAAATCAAGGAACTCCAGGTGCGACTCGACGAGGCAGAGGCCGCGGCCCTCAAAGGCGGCAAAAAGATTATTCAGAAACTCGAACAGAAAGTGCGAGAACTCGAACAGGAATTGGATTCCGAACAGCGAAGACATGGCGACGCCTCGAAGAACCTCCGAAAGGCTGAGCGAAGGATCAAAGAATTGCAATTCCAGGCCGACGAGGACCGCAAGAATCACGAGCGCATCCAAGACTTAGTCGACAAACTCCAGCAGAAGATCAAGACATACAAACGACAGATCGAAGAGGCCGAGGAGATCGCCGCTCTCAACCTGGCCAAGTTCAGAAAGGTCCAGCAGGAACTCGAGGACGCAGAAGAGCGCGCAGACATGTCCGAGAACGCCCTGGCCAAGCTCAGAGCCCGAAACCGCAGCTCGGCTTCGACCACCCGTGCCATGTCTCCCGGTGTAAGTTACCATCACTGCTAGCGCTCTATAGCCATCGATCTCAACCAATGAGTGTCTAATGTCTGTTCACTTATAGCCAATTTCGAAGCCGAGGCCGAAGTCGAAAGTGAGCGACGAATAGAAGTCCATTTGTTCCATCACTTCGAAGAACTAAAACTAATTGAAATCTAATTACTCGAAAATCCCTAAAATTCTTTATAAACTTTCTCTTTCTCTATATATTCTGTATTTTCTTCTCAATCTATGTCTACATTACTGTCAATCACTTAACAGGTTTAGTGCAATAAATCTTTGGACAATTGCAGTGCCTTTTCATGATTTGTGGAAACAATTTATTTCTTTCATTGTATCCGCTCTTCATTTCGGCTCAAATTAGCTTTAATTTTGAATTTATTTAATAATTACTATTAAATAATGTTAAATAAGTTAAGAACACCTGTTGTTAAAGAATATGTGAAACAACTCCTCATTTGATTGTTAGACACAATATATCTATAACTCAATAACAGCGGCACTGAATCAGACACACGAAGAGGAGTTCTGTTATGCATTAATTCATTTAATAATAAATTATTGATTTTTTGGTCACATTTGCGCTTCTCTTCACTTATTTCTAATTACTTAATTGATAAACCGCAACAATTTGAAATAGTTAAATCATTAAACTTACCCGGATTAGCTGTCAAATCACTGTTAGATTAAGAAACGCAAAAATTAGTTCAGAGTTTGAGGATAACTTAGAACTGGTTTACAATTTGTAAATTACAAACTTTGATAATAGTAATCGAATTAAATCCAATTATTTATTTATCAGATTTTACTGTTTATAAACTCGGCTTAAATACCAATTAAGTGTAACAACAGTTGCGGAGATATAAACAAACGATTTCATCAAATTTGTACTTTAGGTCTAATGTTGTGTGAAATTGCGAACTATATTACAGTTTATGAGTTATGAATTCGAGGTTTAATTTCCAAAGTTATTGCAATCTATGCGCGTATTCTCTATATATAGGCATTAATAGTGCAAATTCTTAATTCAGTTTTTCGTTACAGAAGTAGTTATTTTGCAAATATTTGCTAAAACTTTCAAAAATTCTCGTTTTAACTAAACTTTTGTCTTTGAATATATTAATGCTATCGTAGATAATATTTGAGTGAAATGAGTCAATTTTGTTAAAATAAATTTAAGTTGTTTTAAAAGATAAATACTGTATTATAATAGTTTATAATTTATTTATATAAAAATATCAGCAATAACAAAAATAAAAGCGCCAATTGAAGAATTTTAATTAATCAGACAATATCATAAATATTATGAAAGATAATATCGTAAATATTATAATTTGTGTAAAATACTCTGGACTTCTCCTTGGTCCATTTAATATATTAATTTTCCAGTCTATGAATCAGTGTTGAGTCGGTTTTCTAATAAATTTGTGCCGTCTCTGTCATAAATTGCATATTGTTAATTATATGAAATTGTTATATAATTTGTATTATACAAACTCCCAATTGTCAGCATATTTCCCATTAAACTAATTATATTTTAGTTAACAATATTTAAATTTTAAGTATTTAAAAGTTATAAATTAATGATTAAATCAGTTTTTAGTGTAATATTCAGAAATATCCAGAGTATATATTTAAATCAGTTTAAAGTGACACTTGATTTTAAAACAAAATCAGTTTACCTTGAAATATTTAATTGTCATTGCAAATTGCAGCTAAACATTACATTAAGTCAAAGGCATTAGTTTTGGGAGAATGTCAATTTATTGAATACTATATGAATCGTATTAAACGCACGTAACATAAAATTAATGGTTAAATAAAATTATACAAGTTAGTTTTTAACTTAAAACTTCATATTCGTAAATCTAGTACCATTTTTGCAATTTTTGTTTTAGAGCCTATATTGTAAATTAAAGTTCAATAATTGGTTCAATAATAATAATTATATTACAATCGTATATCATAGTAAAGAAGACAATACAGTATTTGCAAATAAATAGAAAACAATATTCATATCATATTCCGTCTTCTATTGTCTCATTTGGTTGAACGCCTTTGAGAGTCAATATGGAAACGACCCCTACTTTGTAGGACTGTCTGGTCTATGCTTTGAACGTTGACTACAATATGATGTGAAGTTTGAAAGGCTTTCGTCGATTGGTTTGTATTGTGCGAACACTGAGGGAGAGCTGAGGGAGAGATAGAGAGTGAGAGAGAGTGTGTGTGGAGTGAGTGTGGAATCGCATGTATAGAGCGATTGAGTGCTACTCTCTATACAGTGTTGGTATTGTAGAGCGTTTTGGAGACAATCTGGTGGAGAGAGTGAGAGAGAGAGCAGAAACACCTAAACCCTAAACCTCACCAATTGATGCCCTCTGGAAGATAACAAATACAATTAGCCATAAGAGGTAAGACTAACGGATTAATTGTTTACATAATTAGCGAAAACTAGTTGTAAGACTGCAATTGAGTGTCGGATTGAGGGCAATGGGAGGCAAATGTGTTTGAGTGCCGATTGGATCCATTCCTCGTAGTCTTAGACTCGGAGTGTTTGAGTGTTTGGACTAACGCTATGAACGCTCTCTTAAGTCTAAACTTCAACTCAATTCCGATTTCATCCACGAAGTGGTGCATCAGTTGAGGCATTGACTCAATTGTCAATTATAGCGCTTTTGCGGTCAAACTATAAGTTATTGCAAAATAAGTGCGAATTTGATTTGATTTGCGATTTAAACCAGATTTAGGCCAAAACTCGATAATATTTCGCATTTTTACACATTTTATGCCATTTTATGTCTCTCTTTGTTTTCAATACGTATTTCAAATCTAATACTATATAACTGTCGATAAAATGGCGGAAAATTGGGTAGAAATTAGGGTTTGGTTCGGATCTGTTGGACCTCTTCTCCCGCTCTTTCGCTCAAATATTAGATTCTTATTGATTCCGAACTAAATTTAATTATATTTTTATTGAAATTAAATTAATTTAATTAAAAATAAAAGACAATTGAAGTCAAGATTCGCACAAAAAATGCACTCAATTTGCGATTCAATTCAAATATTAACTAAATTTTTACAATTAGTCGGAAATGAATTAAAAGTAAAATAATTTGAAACGAATTGATAGAAATGGCCGACAATTCGGAGACGATATCAGACATTCAGAACTATTTGCAGTCATTTAACAAAGAGATCGGAGAAAGCGGTGACAATGAGACGGCTTTCTATGCCATAGACACCCAGAAGTTGGCCCAAGGCATAGATGACGGCACTCTTCAGATGCTCGCCGAACAGGCGGCCACTGGACAACACGCCTCCACCTCTGGTGCCGGCAATGACGCCTCGGGTTACCAGACTGTGGCCATAGTTCCCGACGGCGACAGTGGAGGCTATGTCCTGATAGTACAACAGCCCCAGACTAGTGACGCCAACGACGCGCCCATCACTACTCAGAGCACTACCAGTGCCAACACTACGGCCAACAGCAGTAGTGCTGGTAATACGACTACCGCTAAGTCGACAAAACAAACGCAAAATCGAATTAAACGCATAAAACAGGAGAAGAAGGAGTCGTCGGAACGACCGAACGATATATCGGTCTATGATTTCGATGACATTAATCTTCCGAACGCTCCGGAAGACGACGCCATCAATGAGTTGGAGAACACGGAGTCGATGGTCAACGACGAAGAGGTCGACGAAACAGAGGTTGACGTTAAGCCTAATGTCTCGAATCAGAAGACACCGAAACGGCCGAAGAAAGCGCCCGGAAGTGGCGCCACGAAGAAGGCCAAAGCGTCGGGCGTTGCCACCACTCCCTCCAACCCCAACCAACATATGTGTAATTATTGCAATTATACCTCCAATAAGAGGTATCTCTTGTCGCGACACATGAAGTCTCACAGCGAAGAGCGACCGCATAAGTGTGGGATTTGCGAGCGAGGGTTCAAGGTTTGCCAGCCCTCCCTGCCCTCCCGGCCCTCTCTTCGTTCAATTCTTATTATGATTTTGATTGCAGACAATAGCGTCGCTGCAAAACCACGTGAACACACATACGGGTGTCCGCCCGCACGGCTGCAAGTACTGCGACGCAGCCTTCACCACATCCGGGGAACTCGTCCGTCACGTTCGGTACAGACATACCCACGAAAAGCCACATCGATGTACAGAATGTGATTACGCGTCGGTAGAGTTGTCTAAATTGAAGCGACACATGCGGTGTCACACTGGAGAGCGGCCCTACCAGTGCCCGCATTGCACTTATGCCAGTCCCGACACATATAAGTTGAAACGACATCTCAGAATACACACCGGTTTGTGATTTTGTTGTTTATTTTGGAATTGATTTAATTGACGCGAATTGACCGACAGGTGAGAAGCCATACGAGTGCGACGTATGTCACGCCCGGTTCACTCAAAGCAACTCTCTTAAGGCCCACCGACTCATCCACAGCGGAAACAAACCCGTCTTTAAAGTATTGATTAATTCTTTTATCGCTTTATCTGTTTTTCTACAATTGATTACTTATTGACCGATTAGTGCGAACTCTGTCCGACCACTTGTGGCCGCAAAACAGACCTTCGAATCCACGTCCAGAAGCTTCACACCAGCGATAAACTACTGACGTGTAAGAGATGCGACCAAAGCTTTCCCGATCGCTACCACTTTAAACAGCACCTGAAGACACACGAGGGCGAGAAGTGCTTTAAATGTGATTTATGTAATTACGCGAGTGTTTCGGCCAGACATCTGGAGTCTCATATGTTGATACATACCGATCAGAAACCGGTATTTTTGCAATTTCTTAGATATTTATTAATAGTTTTTATTGATTGACTCATAAATTGTTTTGGAATTCAGTTTAACTGCGATTTATGCGACCAATCGTTCCGTCAAAAGCAGTTATTGAAGAGACATAAGAACCTGTACCACAATCCCGATTATGTGGCGCCGCAACCCAAGGAGAAGACACACGAATGCCCGCAATGCAACAAAGCCTTCCGCCATAAGGGCAATCTGATGCGGCACCTGGCCATTCATGACCCGGACGCCTACAAAGACCAGAATCTGAGCTACAGTCGCGTCAATGACTCGAACCAACTGATCGACGACGAGGACGAAGATGAAGACGAGTCGTCGCAACTGATTGTGCCGAACGAGAGCGATGAGGAACAGACCCTTTCCTTCACTTTAGATCCACAAACACAACAAATACTGCAAAACACTTCTGGAGAACAAGTGGTTGTCTTCGAAGTGGTTCAGCTCAACAACAGTAACATCGATGGCGACAATACAACCCTTCCTGAGAACCATATGGTTATGGATCAGATGAATGTCTTACAGGCCTCGGGTACTAAAGGCAAAGGAAAGGCTCGCTATTCCTTCGCCCGACAAAACGGTTCGAACTCTACAAACGGTAGTATTTCTATCGATTGAACTCATGTTTGCACTCATTTGACCCTTTCTTTGAATTATAGATAATTTTATTATTCAATTATCGGCTGAAGACGAAGAGGCGGCCAATACTATACAAGGAGACGATATAATCGATGACCCGGACTATATGCCCAAACCTACAGTCAGATTGTCGGCTACCCCGGCGTCATCGCCAGCGTCTGCACTCCTATCCCAAACCACTTCTATTCCTCCTCCGCCTCTATTCACTGACGACACCCGACAACTAAGGGATCAGTTGCAGAAGCAGAAGGATTTGGCCGATTGTTTCGGGTTTAAGGTATGGTTCGATACAACGACTGAATGAGTCAAGAGTTGATTGTTTTGTATCTGTGTTTAGGACGACGATGAAGAAGACGACGCCATTCTGTCTATGCCTGCAGTTCACGGACAGTAAACTTGTTTAGCATTCGATTCCTCGAACCCGACTCTCGCCTCAAAACCGTTTATTTTCATATCGAATGGCATTTATATAATAATATATACTTTTATTGACGAACTTTTTGAGAATTTAGTTTAAAATAATTGATTGAATGACTAAATCATTGAACTCTAATTTTGTCGACTAGTGATTGATTGCACTCTTCTTCTGGACAGCACTTGTGTATAATGTAATAAATTTGTCTCAAAATGAGTCATCAATTGCCGCTAATTTGAATCAAATCCTAATAACTGTTTTGTCATATATTTTAGATTTGATTATCATTTTTTGTTTTGTTTTTTTGTAATTTAAATTAATTGTTCATTAATTGTGACAATTATACCAATTATTAGTATCTATTTTAGACATATAATTAATTATTTATTAGATATAAAAGTTTTGATTTAATTTTTCTAATTTTTAAAAATTATCTTCAATTGCGGTTTTATATCGTATTAATTGATTAAAAAGATTTCCTAAACTTAGAATGTATTGATTAGTCGTTTTCAGAGTTACTTTCAATTCATTATATCTATTATTTGTAAAAATATTAAAAATTGATTTATGAATGAAAACGAGAATTAAGACAAGGTTTCAATTTATTAATAAAATTCCAATTAATTATAAATAATTATTATTTATATTAAACAAATTTATATATAAATATCAAAATTGATTAATTTTAATGTAAAAAAAATTAAATTTATTGAAAATAAATTAAAAAATTGCATTAAATAACGGCTTTGTTTATCAATACGAATATAATTATTTGATTAGATGTTTCAATATTAAACAGTTTTTGTTTTTAATATT
>JAQIYC010000469.1:0-13700 GCA_034699545.1 Porobelba spinosa
ACTAAATATTTATTAAATCAAAAATTAATAATAAATGTAACGATCAATGAGTCCGACAATTGGTTTCCTTCTAATCGTTGGCAACAAAAGTCATGTGATTTTCAAAATTAAATAAACATTTGAATTGAAATTTGAATTTATTTTTTTGTTTGTGAACTCGAAAATCGTATTTTAATTATTATTTAGTTTTTGTTTCTCTTGTTTGGCTTCGGGTTTAATGTATTTTTGCATTTTCTCTACACTTTGTCTTTTAGTTTAATTATTATTTATATTTAATTAAGTTTTTTAACAATTTTAGACTATTTCCCAATATTTTTGATATCAATTTGTAGTTTAATTTCATTATTTATTGTTTAATTTATTCAAATATTTATTGTAATTAACTTATAATTCATTCCAATTGTTATTTAAATATTTGTATTTGTTTTGTCGACAAAAAACTTAATTTAAAAGACAATTAATTTAATGATTGACTGAATTGAACGTCAATTGAAGTTTGGGTTTGAACTGAAACCGAACGCCAATTCGGAAATCGCTTTTTGTTCCCGAATTCGATCCACGTTTTCCCGATTGTGACCATTGATTGCAAGCATTGTCTCATTTGGCCATTGATTGGCGTTTGAATCGACTGTCAAACTGGAGAAACTACCAGAATATCTGCGCGACACTTACGACTGGTTCATCGGGTAATTACCGCTCATTTTCACCTTTTCTTAATTATTATCTATTTTTTATTCATTAGTTTGCGAGCGATTTATACAAGAAATCAAATATAAATTCAAACTCTCGTTATAATCAACCCTTTAGTTTAGACTTTTGCTATTATGTTTGGAATTATAATCAATACTACATATAATGAGCGCTTAATTATTGACTAAAGTATTTATTCTGTTGTCACTAAGACTCGATATAACGAGAGTTTATTGTATTTGACTTTTTGTCTCATTATTTGTTAATATAATAGACATTTGCATTGATCTCTTGATCTGTTTTTATTAGTTTTCGGTTTAAAAGTAGAGATAAATTAAAGATTTATTTAAAATATTTAATATTTTTCAAGAGTTGCGGCGAATTGTGTCATAAATTAGCGAAATATAAGCGAATGCAAAGAGTATTACGCAATGGCTTTCAATATGTTTTATTGCGAGCGCTCTTACAGTACATTATGTAATATATAAAACATTAAAAAATACTGTCTTTTGTTTGGGATATATCTGTTTTTAATATTTATTTTATTGATAATTTTGAAATTCAAAAGTCTTTACACCTCTTCGTGACATTGCATGCAATCGAAACAAATCCATAGATTTCTGACATTTTCTGCGTTCAATAATAAAAATTCATTTAAATTCTGGCAATAATTAAATAGATTTATTCACTCGTTATTCAGTGCTATGTTTCGACGCAAGACTTTTAGCTAAATTAGATTAAAAGCTACAGAAATATAATGGAAACGACTTTTATATTAAATACATTTTTGATTAATTCGAACGTCATTTTAAATGTGAATAAAATATATATTTCTTGTATTTTATATCTATTTTGGAAAATAGTTCGCATGAAAACACATTTGAAACACGAAAAGAGAGAAAAATATTTATCAGTTTTTTCTAATCTTGTATTTGTTTTAATGAATGGTTTGGAAAAAATCTTTTAAAGCACATGAAATACGGTTTCTAATTAAGCCTTTGAATCGACATATTGTCTCTACATTCCTCTCGAAAGATAAAAAATTGATATTAACTCTAAAATAAAGACTTCTTTCTGTATGTGCTCTCAATTAAATCAAATCTTCTTTTTCTTCGCACATGTCGTAGCAGTTGAGCGAATATTTTAGTTTATTTTCTGTTGGATTACGTTTTGACATATTTATGAATGTATTTTAATTTTATATAATATACTGTTTATTCAATTATATTCTTCGTCTGTCGAAGCCATTTGAAAGTTATTCAAAGAATATATTTTTGTTCTTTTTCTGATGAGAGAAAGAGCTTAACATTTGGGTAGAAATGGTTGAAAAGTAAAAAACTACGAAAAGTGTCTTCTTTTTTCGTATAGACTTGAATATAATGTGAATTTATTTGTGAAAAATTCTCTCTTTGAGTGGTGTTTGAGATTACATTAGAGCTGAGACACTAATAGATAGAAATCTTTATCTAATGAACTCTTGATAGAAGTCATCAAAAAAATAGAATTTTATTTTTTCTCATCATTTAATGGCATTGACTGTCAGAAGAGAAAAATGGGCTCAAAAACCAAAATTAGAACTCTTTTGGTATTAAAACTAATATCTCTTCGAATACACGCTTTTGGTCTCTGTCTGACGGATAAGCAATCGATTCGAATCGCAAACATATTTATCAGAAAATCATTTGCTGTCAAAACTAAATGTATTGATAGCTCTCTTACGGCTCTCTTAACAAACATTTTTCGAGTTGTAATAGTATGTGATTATAGTGTTTAGTCATTTCTGATTGAAATTATCGATATATAAACACTTCTCATATAACAAAGTCTCTGATTGTGAAGATTTTTGCGACATTACTGCAAAATACATAGAATGTTGTGTTTATGTCAAATACAAATGTCTGTCACACCTGTCTTAGACTTATTTTTGTTTCGATCAGATATTCCTTATTCTGTTCTTTACTCTTATTTTCTTTCTTTTCTCTCAATTTTTCGCTGATTTTGCAGATTATTTAAGACTCGAACTTCTAATCGATCTATTCGTTCGTACTTTCATTTATTTATATCTCTAATACATATAAATAATGATATAATTCTGTCCCTATTTCTCGAGTCTTCTCACTCTCGACTCATCCTCTTGTGTTTTAACATTTATTTTAAAGTTTATCTCTTCCGTCAAAAACTATATACTTTTTCATTAGTTTAGTCTAACATTAGCTCAGAATTGAATTGTTTAGTTGAAAGTATAGAATTTGAATAGAGATTAGAGCGAATGTAATAATTTAGTAATTGCCTGCACTCCGCGCACAAATATTCAATGCAAATACAATTAGAATAGTAACTTGTGCGTTTCTCTTCCTTTAACATTGAAATTGTCAATAATTTTTAAATAATAATAAAATTAAACGATTATTGCATTTGTCGAACCATTGAATGTCTGTATGTGTAATGAATGCTTACATTATCTCATGAATGACATAATGGAATAAAAGGTATATTTTTGTTCACTTTTTAATTAAATTCGATGCATATTCACATTAAACAGCAGAACATTTGTATTGTTGCCAATCCTGATTAGTTTGGTATGTATTTGTGCCGAAATAGAACCAATTGAATATTCAACTGAACTATATTTGAGTTTTTATTTAATTACAATAATTGTTCTCAAGAGTCAGCCGATTATGTCTCGCAATTTAGCTCCAAAAATGAGCTGAAATCTCAGAGCAAAAAACTAGATTTATTGCCTTGACAGTTTATTTGCAGTAAATCCCAACTTGTCATCCCATTCGAGGTTGGATGCATTAAAGATAACACATTAGATAAGCGACAAATTGGGTTTTTTCAATCTTTTTCCCGATTTATAGAATATATTCTGGATATTCAAAACTTGATTAAATTAAAATTTATTATTTAAACTTTAATGCTTTCAATTATTGGATTATTTGTATAGATCTTTATTTAAATAATAAAACTTTGTATGGAATCAAGTTTTTAACATTCTTTCCTCAAACGCCAAGCCCTGCACACCCGCCGACAACTCAACAATTATATATTAGTTTATATTCCTGGCCAATTCATGCAGCTATAGTCTACAATTGAAAATTATTAATTATGTAGAACTCGTGTCCATATTCGGTGTTTTATAATAATTTGTTTTGTAAAACATTTCTCTTTGAGGAAGAATTACACGAAAGTATGGATTTGTGCTATGGTTTGACTGATTATTATTTTATATGCTTTTTGGTTATTATGCACTCAATCTTTGTTGAAAATTTTGTTTTTCATGTTTTTAGTATTTGCACTACAATTGGATTCACTGATAGATAAGAAATTAATTTTGAGGAAAGTATTTGAATATTTGCAGAACTCGATCCAAATTGGAGTTCATTCTAATTAATGCTAATCTGAGCTCAAATTCATTATGAAATTCTCGAAACACTGATTCATGTGTTGTTGTGTAAAATTTAAATTGATTTCTAAATTATTCAAAACCATATATTTTTGAATGTTTTTTTGGTTGATTTCTCTGCAAAATTGTCAGCAAATAATTTGCAAAAATTTAAATAATCGATACTTTCATTCATCTCAAATGTATTCGTATTTTAGTACATATTTTGAAATCGAATCAATAAAATCTGGTTTTGAAATGTGTTTTTGCAATAATAAGTCGAAATTAAAATACATATTAATATCGATTTTGTATTGAAGACTATTTTAATACAATATTAGGTTTGGCTTAAGTCTGCATTTGCTATCTTTTCTTACAACAAGTCTTTCAATTCAAGCCTTTTTTGTAACGAAATTTTTTCCTCAGATAGAAGAAGATTATTATTATTATATGATTAATATTTTTTCTTGAAATCCTAATGCGTTTTCTCGAAATTAAAGCCATACTTCATAGCATTAATCTTAATCTTTATATTTTATAGTTATACAACATCTTATGGCTGTTGACCACAAGAATATGTTTTATCACTTTATATCAATCACTTAATAGATATTAGTTATCCCTTACGTTCAACTGTACCTGAGGTCTGCTTTTCCAAAGTTATATAACTGTCCACTACTACCAATACAGAGCATTAATGGACCGATTTTTTTGCGCATCAAAATTGAATCCTATTTTCAAAATAAATTGATTCGATATATAATTTGCCATAAAATTCATTTATTTTCAATTTTATATCTATTTAACTGTCAGTCAGACTCTTTTAATGAGTTTCTTATCATTTCTAATCTTCAGTTTTAATCAAAATTCAGGTCATAGTCGGATATATTGAGTAAAAACTTTTTTAGTATAAAAATATCCAGAGATGGCCAGACTTTCCCGATTTAGGGTTGGGTTAGTAATCCTTTCTTAAATTGATTAGAAGTGATCTTTAAATAAAATAGTATTTTAACCATCCTGCTAATTTTTACTTCAAGTTTGACCCAAAAATGTTAAGTGCTTTTTTGCCAGGTTAGAATCTCGAGGGAAATTTGGACTAGTGTACATTTCTAGACCTGTGCTCTGTCTCGTATCACTCTTATTGGCAGTTCTGAAATATATATTTTTATGTTTGACTGAATTCCAAATTAATTCTAATAATAAGTTATGCATTGAATGAGTGATCGATAACAAGAATATTATTCTCTTTTCTAACAGAAAATTCCTTTCATTACATTTTTCATTCTTTGCCGGTTTAGACAAGTTTTTGATACATATTTGCAAATATTTAATATAAAATTCATTTAGAGCTTTATTATTCAGCGAACAAAAAAGTTTATTTAAAAAACTAATTTATATTTTTTGATAATTTTCGGAATAAATTTTTGCCTGAATATACAAAAAAAGGAATTTTTTTTACTTGTTTGGAATAAATAATATTTAACTTCAAAAATAAGTAAAAAAAGAAAAAGAATTGAAATACAAAGTAAAGAACACACGTATTAATCATAATTAAAATGTAATTTTCTTGACATAATACATATTAAAGACAATTTAAAAATCTTTTCTCATACTGTATATGGTATTGACGGTTGACTAATAAGATGCCGAATATTTTAAAATTTAGTACTCATATCAAGAGTTATTCAAATCGGAAAATATCCTGGCAAACGTTTAAATTATATATTATTTGATTTTTCAAAAGATTTGTATACATTTTGATTACATATCGGAGACCGAATGTGTCTAAAAGTGCTATTCTTTTGTTGCGAATTAATTATGTATTTGAAAAGATTCAACTGTTTCGCCAATTAAAGACTCTATTCATTGAAGAATATTCAAAGTTATGATTCATAACTAATTCTATGACTAAAACTAATTACTTAAAAATTGATTTTCTTTTTGTCAAAAGAAATATTTTTACTTAAAGAATAATTTGCATTATTATTGAATATTTGAAAAATTCTTGTTCTAAACGCCATTTCATAATCTATTATAATTTTTATATTTAAAGCTAACCAGGCCAAGTATTCTGTCTCTTTTGTTTTTATTATTATCCTTGCATATATTTCCGAAAATCATTTAAATAATGTATATATTTATTAAATCGATTTAATTGTTAAAATTTCTTATCTCTGTTAACAATCGCAAGAATTATTAGTCGTAATAAAAACTTATAATTTTAATGTTTTTATATGTCTTACGAAATAATTAAATTTTTCTATCAAAGACTGAACTCAATATTGAATTCCAATATTTAACTAATTATTTGAGAAAAGTATTAAATTTATGATTTAAAAAATCTTATTTCAAGACATTAAAATTGAAAGCAAATTAAGCACTAATTTATAAAAACGTTTCATTTTTATGACACAAAATATATTTTTTTTAATCTTTAAAAAGATTTTTTAATCAATAAAAACTCAAATCGAGTGAACGTAACGAAGAGATCGAAAAGTTTAACAGAATATTCAAAAAGAGGTCAATCAAACAGAAAACCGTTTTTCCACAAATGATGACATAATTTCATCCAATTTTGTATCGGATTTATTAAGTGAATATCAGAATTGATTTTTGTTGCAAAATAGCAATATATTCTGATATTTGGTTTTGACACAAACAGATTGGCATACCTTCTGGGCTTTGAAATATGTTATTCAATTTTGTCTTCTTTTTCACTCTTCTCTTCTTGTTTCGTCTTATTTGTAATTTTCCGAAATATGTGTTTCCTTTTGAACTAAAACTTTTATTTTTGATATCTTTTTTTGTTGATAAACATCTTATTCTTCGAGACTATGGGATTGAATGGCTTTTTGAGTAGTTTTTTGATATGATATGAGAAAAATTGTTTCTAAAAATATATCTCTAATCCAATAAATCAATTTGGAAACAGTTTTCTGATCTCTGACTTAGAGCTAACAATAAAACTCAAGTCTTTATTAAGCCTTTCATCGATTTATCGATTTTTGCCTCTAATAATCAAATTAATAATTTATTTTAAAATCTAATTGTCGTTATATACAAAAATGCATTTCAAAAATGTTTGGAATTTTAAGTTTTAAAATAATGTATTTATACTGAAATTACTATCGGTTTTTACGACTGACTTTCAATGTCTATTATAATTCAAATTCAAAATAGATATCGAAAAGCATTTATTGCGAGTTTAGATATGTTACGAATTTTTGTCTTTCTATTCCTATCGCATAGTCTGATATAGTCTGAAGTGGTAATAATGAATAGGAATGTAATAAATCATTCATTCGTCAGTAGTTCCATTCAATGTCATTAATCAGTATTTTTAAGTGCGAACAACCAATTGGTTCGTATGGCTGGCGATGAAAAATGCGTGAATACATACCAGTGCTGCCAGTGCTCACAAGTCAGATGAAGAAGACGACAAGCAATTGCTTTCTTATGAGAACCGTTCGATTCACTGCCAATACTTCACATCGAGTAGAGATCGTGTGTTTATGGCTTTATTCGACAGTTAGTTAATGTTGGACTCAAATCGAGTTAGAGTTAGAGCTAATGCTCTATTGATTAGCGAAAAGTCAAATGAAACGCATTTTTTCGATTCCGATTCAAATTACAAGCTTTGAATTGAAAGTATTTGAATTAAATGTTTGAATGCATTTATTTTTGCCGATAATTACACAAAAAACTCGATTTGAATGCAATATTAGATTATTATAGAAATGATAATTATATTTGAAAATTATGTTAAAATAGATTAGAAGGAATCGAGATCTTGAGTCTCAATATGTCTAATGGTATGTAATTTCCTGACGTATATCACAACAGAATTGGCACTTATTTTATGTGCATTTTATTTATAAAGTATTTAGAGAATAAAGTTAATCTCAAATAACTTTGCACAAATTTAAAATGCGCGCTTTAAATGTGAGCATATTTGAATTATGGTATAATAAAATGTACATTAATAACGACTAAAATATTAATATAATTATAAATATAATAGAATATAAATATAAATATAAACATGGTAAATAATAAATAAATTAATAAATTTTTATTTTTAAAAATTATTTTACAAATATAATTACAAATTGAAATAATAATTTAATTATTAATTTCATTTTTCCAATATTCGCTTTCGACTTTGACTAAATGTCGACAGCATTTTGACCAATAATTACAATCAATATCATTAAAAACTTTTGTAATTAAATCAATAAATTCAGTTCTTGAATTATCAATATTATTAATTGATATTCTGCGCTTCCATTCAGCCCAAATTAATTCAATTGGATTTAGCTAAAAAAATATTAAATTAAACATCCGATCGACATAGAGAGCACTAGACCACAGAATATTTTACTTACTTCACAATTGTATGGGGGAGTTCTAAGTGGGACATGACCGGCCTTTTCAATCATGTCATCAACGGCGTATTTCTTTTGTTGTGAATAAACTTTTGAAAGTTCTAAAAGTTCTTTTCGTTTTAATTTCGAATCAAATTGAATTTTGTTATTCGTTAACCATTCTTTTATACGCAAAATTGTCCAATTAGATGTTGGAGCCTTTAGACTAATATTGAATAAAATATAAAAATAAATAATTTAAATTGTAATAAAAAATAATATTTTATAATTAAATGGTATGTGATGTCAAATGTAAATTGTATACTTGTAACTATTTTATATGTATTATTTATATATTTATAAAATAAACTGTAAGGAATTGTATGATTTGTAATGTCGATAACTTTTTAAAAATTGTTAGAATAAAATTTTTTTTCTATATTTTACCTTCATATTATATGGTTTAATTATAGTTTAAATGATTTTAAAAAATAAAGCAATTTTGTACTTGTCTGGTACTCGAGAGTGAGTACTAGCGTTATCGAAAACAATGACTGATTTCTGTTTTAGATTCGGTAATAATTGTTTTTCCATCCATTCCTCAAACTTAGTGCTGTTTATTTCGTCGTTTACTGTTATCTTGAGCGCTCCGTCAACAAACCCGTCGATTCCACCAGCATGAATAATGCTGAAACGTTGACCCTTTCCTAAAAAATAAAATAATTAACCGATCGACATAGAGAGCACTAGACCACAGAATTTACATACCTATAGGAACTTTAAGTTCAGATTTTATATTCAACGGTGACAATATTTTATTTGTTATTAAATTCTTGTGAATATATGTCTCGTCAAGATATATAATCGGAAATTGTTTCTCTAATTCACGTTTTAATTTCAAATACTTAATTCTTTGGTTTTTAATCACAGAACTATTAATTTTATTATTTCTTATTAACTTCTGACTATTTTCACGTTTATAACCGTTTTTCTTCATTGTTCGAAAGAAAGTAGCTCTACTGCACTTATTAAAAGAAAGTTTAGTAGTTTTATCACTTTTTGTTCGATTAAAAATATCACTAATTGTCGGCAAAACTTTTTCTTTATTAAATTTCACTATCATATTGTCAATTATTTTAATATCGTTTTCATTTAAATCCGTAGAACTTTTTTTTCTTGTTTTTTTCGGTGAAATACATCCATTTCTAATATATTAATTAAAACAAAAAGTTTAATGGTCTAGTGCTCTCTATGTCGATCGGGTGTCCGAAATTCGATCATATGTAAATTAAATTAACTTACTGTAATATTGAATAAATAGCTCTTCGTTTAATGTGATGTCGTTTTATTATTTCCGAAATAATATAATTCACTGAATTTTTTTTGTTTTGTTTTAGTTCTAAATAATGCGACAAAACATTTCGTTTTACATGAGAAGGAATTGCTTTCCCTTGTCCTGTATTTGGACTATTGTTTTCATTTATTGCACTCATTTTTATTATTATCACATTTTAATAATTCACAGTTAAAATTGCACAATTTAAAAAATAATTATAAATAAAAATATATATATATTCTTAAATTAAACAATATTTATGCCATGATTTTACATGTTTAATGCATATATACTGGTTGCCATAACAACCTTAGCGCGCATTTGAAAATTTGTGCAAAGTTATTTGAGATTAACTTTAGCTATTCTGAATGAAAGGTTGTGATGAGTGGGTGTTTTGATTCATTAGCATTGAATTCATTATTATTACGCATTTCTCTCCCTCCCTCTCTCTCTCTCTCTCTCTCTCTCTCTCTCTCTCTTGTCAACCAAAGAATGTTTAGTTCCTCTAATAGTAGAGACTATTATAGTTATTAATCTTGTGATGTATTTTCACTAAACATATTCTAACGATCATTTGCGACACTATTTCTGGAACTAATCCAATATAAGCCACTGAACTCCTAATAAATATAAGAATACCTTTGCATAGCTCTCGAAATGTTTCCTCCTTTTGCCCAATTGTCTGCTAAACACATCACTTAAATGCAATTAATTATTATTTATTATATTAATGGCATTTATATACGTTTATACTATTCGATCGATATATACTCTATTCGAAACATAAAATAACGAAATATAATATCCATTAAATTGATGAATGTTTGCATTGATTGGAAGGTTGACTGTAAAGTCCTAAACTGTCATTGTCTCACATTCTTGTATTTGTCTCGAATTGTTCGTATTGTATAATAAGTGTTGTTCATAAATGCATTAAATTCGTGACATATTATTGAATCAGTTTTAATGGAAAAACAATTGCTTTCTCTTCACAACACTTACACATCGACTCAAACTAAAGAAAAGTTGTCTTTTGTTTGACTTTTTATTGACAAAAAATATTGTAAACGAGAAATGAAAGAGAATTTGGGTCAAAGTCGACCGCCTTTTATGAGCGAAAGTATTTGCATTTTAACAATTGAGCATTTTAACATTTAACATTTAACATTTGCATTTTTATTACTATAAACTTAAACACATCTTCTCGGTAGTCAACCTTTCAATGATCTTATTATTCAAAATAATTGTTAGAAAAATAAATATTACACTAATTCTAGTTTTTAATGTCTTTTGTCTTGAATTTTTATTTTATTCCACTTCTCTATTCAGTGAAAGTTTGCTTTTTTAGTCTTTTTCTCTCAAAATATACTTTCATTTTGTACTCGAATTCATAATTTGTCGCAACGATCGAAACGAAACCTGTTTTTTGTCTCAAATAATCTCTTATGTAATATCATATATATATTTAGAATAGTTATTGAGTTTACTCTACAACTACTCTTATTTAAGTTATGTTCACTTTTTCTGTTTATCATTTCCGTAAACCGATGCAAATGCAACGAATTATTTGTCGCTAAATATTTCTCATATTCTGTTGACTTGTTTTATAAATACATTTTCAGTCCCATTATGTAAGTATGGGTTTGTAACTACGAATCGGTTTTTAAATCTCTCCTGACCCAATATTTTTTAAGCACAACTTTTTCTAATAATTTTGAATTTTGGAAATTTTATAAATATATTTTTTAAATATTTATCCAGTATTGGCTGAATTTTGTTTAATAAAATTTTAAATAAATGTTGGCTTTTGTAAAATAATAACAAAAACTGATTCGAAAATCTTTTTAAAATAATTGCTAAAGGTCTCTCTTAAGTTTGTTTGTTACCCTGCACATTGTCTTATATAATACCTTAGCTATAAAATTTAAGTTTTTAATTTATTGTTTCATTGCATTTTTAATTAGTTTTCTTTTCTTAAATTTCATGTCATTAAAGAGTTTTTTGCTAATTAGCATTGAATTGATTAGAATTTGTGAATTTGTTAGTTTAGTTCACATTGTTTTCCCCTACAGTTGTGTTAATTTCTAAACTTGATTTTAAAGATAAGTTTTTTGTAATTTAGAAAATAGTTGTAATATAGAAAACTGTGGTCGAGATTATTGACTTTTAATTTGACAACAATTTTCATAATTGGAAGCAATCCGTCATTTTTTTCTTGTTTGTTAAATAACTTTATTATTTGAAGTGAAAGCACTTTTTGCGAAATAATAATTATTTAATTAGTTTTTCTGCGTTTTTTGACAGAATATTTGCATAATTTTTTGTGTTATTATTCTTTTTTATTATTATTCCTGATTTCCTCTGAGAATTCATGAATTAATAATAAATTATTTTTATATTACATACTATTTACGAGCGCTTATAAAAATAGCCTTAAATACGTATAGTTTGTCACAAATCAATTAATGGCTTAAACTAATTGCAGTTTAAGAGTTTGCTTCTGTACTACTATTTTATTCACAACTTCTACTATTGTGTAATAATTTATTCTTTGATCTATTGTTGAAATTAGTTTCAACTCAAGTATGTAATGCAAATAAATTTATTCCCAACTCAACAGTAAACGATTTATTTATTGCTAAAATTTCCGAACGTTTTTGTAGATATGAATTGAATTTATATTTTCAACTCTTCATGTGTAGCCGATATACCACATAAATCAGAAAAGCGTTTAAAACCTTTAAAATTTGAAGCGGTTTAGGAAATGATTTGCAAAAAATTGAATTTATCGACTTTTTATATATATTAAAACTATTACCTTATGTCAAATGGTTGACTATTCTGGTTTTGTTATTTTTATTCACTATTTAAATCAAATTTATCAAGTTTAAATTATTAGTTCAACAGAATTTATTATTTCGATTCAATTTATTGCTTTAATTATATTTAATTAAATATTATCGTATTATTGAAATTTAAATTCTTATTTATCTTTGAAAATGAATTTTTTCATTTGATTTGTCAGTCCAAGTAATTTATAAATATTTAATTAACGAATAAATTCTTGAATTATCTGAATAACTGAAAACACCCTTAAAGTCCATAAAATAGTTATCGGTTTAAAATCACTTTCGATTTGTTTTTCTTTTATGAAAAGTTGATTTCATTGAAATTTATTGCTTTTTGTTCTTCTTATTCAGAAAAGTCTCATTAAATTAATTAAATTTATTTAAACTACTTTTTATATAACGACTTTAAATAATTAATGTATTTTGGTTTACAGCTCTAATTCGCACAGTTGTATCATTCAATTGTTGCGTTTAGGTATGGGATATGTTAGGGATGTGGGTGATGGGAGGGTTAGTTGGAGATAATTTAAAAGTCTCAAGTCAACTTATTTTTGGCGCCAAAACAACAATGTTGCCCAATTTTATCGGATTTAAATTAATAAAATAGGATTCAAACGGATTTAGGACGAAAAAGTAAAAAATTAAGAAGGGGCATAAATTTGACCATTTCTCAGAGGAAAGGGGGATAATAGCTTAATCCCTTTTTAGCATTTCTAGTTTGGTATTGCAGATGTCGTAACATTAAATATTGTTACTGTACTGTACTTATGTATAAATTGTAGATAACTATTATTTTTGAACACATTAACAAGAACACAAATACAGTATATTTTTCGATTTAATTTAATTTATAATATAAAGATTAGTTTTCGCTGAACTATACAAATCTGCTTTTCATCATTAATTTTGTCCATTTGTGCTAAAAATGCGTTTTTAGTCTTCTATTTAATATAACTTATAATACTTATGCGAATAATACTGCAATTGTAGGGATGTGCAAGGGGGGTCATGGCAAAATAGTCCCCCAGAGACGAAAAATTCTCAAAATACCCCCCCCCCCTGACGCGAAAAGTCAG
>JAQIYC010000470.1:0-13684 GCA_034699545.1 Porobelba spinosa
GGATTTTTAGCAAAATTTTTTAGGCTGACCCCCCCCCCCCCCTAGACTCCCCTTAACTTCGTCGACCGCCGACATCCCTGTTTTTATATCTTATGTATAATCACTGTATTTCAACAAAATATAAACCAAATCAACAAATAATTTCAGTTAAAATAATTTGTGTAAAATATTTTAAAATTATAAAAAGCAAAAAGGGCATTTAATATAATCTATACAGTATTCCTAATCTATATTCGAGCCATACCTACAAATTCCTGCCACAAAACCTAAGTTTGGAAACAATTCTCGCCCTTAATATTGATGATGTTTTGGGTATTCTTAGCCAAACAGTCTTAGAGACCATCCCTTCCAATCAAAAAGAAAGTGATGGCATATAGACCTTCATTTGATAGACAGAAAACATTAAAACTATATTTTATACAAAAGCATGAGTTGAGAGGACTTAGAGGTCGATCACTGAGGGAATGCCTAAAACACAATAGAATTTGAGGTAATTTCGTAGACATCGCCCTTCACTCGCCGTTTAAATAAATAAAATTAATTCGAAAACACAATTCATATACAACTCTAATAACTCGTTATTATGATCTGTCATCAATTGAGAGTTAGGTCGAGTCACGTCTCAATTCGCAATCTATTCAAGACTTGTTTGGATTTGAGTCGACTTGCGATTGCTTTTTCAAATTCGCTTTTTATAGAACTGATAGTTATTTTCAAACTTTCTTTTTAGTGCTTAAGACTTGTTATGGTTTTTCTTTATTGATAGCAGAGAATAGCTTCGGGTTATGAAAGTCATTGAAAAATTGGGAGTGAATTGAATTGATGTGAAGAAGAGCTGAGAAGACAAGTAGAAGACGAAGAAGTGCTGTCGACGAGAGTTCCCTAAACTTGTATTTAAAGAGACCTCAGAATTAAAGCTTTCAGTTGAATGAAATCATTAGATAAGCGGTTACTTACACTCACTTACACTTACCTCTCAATCGCTTACAGTTCGGTCTAAATATGTTTCTCGACTTTAAGATTGTATGCAATGTTTGAACGCATTTCTCGATTCAATTCAATGTCAGAATTAATTGCTTTGTTTTATTTATTTAATTATGTTTTAGATTTTATTATCAATTTTTGTCGTCTCTGTTCTGGCTATCGATCGTAATATACACAGAAATAAAAAGTTTAGTAAAGGAATACCAGTTAAGGTGAGTTGAAATTTATTAGTAAATTAAATATCTTTTTATTTATTCAATTGTTTGCTATTTTCTGCAAAACCTTTTCAACGAACCAATAGTTTAGAGAATTAGTCAAAAGAGCTATCGATGAAAATAATGGCGAAAAAAGTGAAAACAATTCGGAAATTGTTATCAATAAAGACGAACCAAAAGAGAGTACAACTGAAGCGCCGGTAGAAGTAAAGACGGATTCGCCTAAAGATGTCGCGAATGAAGTGTCGAAAGAAGAGTCGAAAAAGGATTTGGAAGTGAAGAAAGCGGGCGAACGGATCGAGAAGGAGGGGGAGGGGGAGGGGGAGGCCGAGGAAAGGGCTGTCACTTCAGAGCAGCCGAAGGAAGTCGAAGCTATGACACCTTCCACACCAACTTCGTTACCGCCCGTCACGCGTCCCACTCCACCACCGGTGCCAACGCCAACAGTGCCGACAAACAGACCCACATTCCCAGTTCAGCCGACATTCCCTAACAGTTTCCCCAACTATTGGGAAAACCCTAATTGGGGTAATTGGGGCCGATTTGTGCCGACTCAGTCCAATTGGCCGCAACAGTGGCCAACATTCAATTGGCCGTCGCGTCCATCCGTACCACAAGTTCCAAACTTTAGTCCGAGTAATGTAAACCCGAGCCGTTATACTCCGGGCTCTTTCGGTGCGATTCCCAGCTCAGGTATACCTACTTTTTCATTCATAGTTCCACAAAATCCATATCCGGGCGGACGTGGATTTCAATACCCGGGCAGTCAGCCATCAAACCCCACTTATCCGGGTCTTCAGCCTCGATATGAACCCAGATTTGGCCCATCAGGCGGTGCAACACCTGGTTATTACCCAGGAGTTGGTGGACAAACGCCAGGATATTATCCAGGAATTGGTAGCCAATCGCCCGGTTACTATCCTGGAACTGGAGGACAAACCCCCGGGTATTATCCTGGAATGGGTGGGCAAACGCCCGGTTATTATCCAGGAATTGGTGGCCAAAACCCGGTATATAATCCGGGTGCTGGGGGTCAAAGTCCGCGCTTTTATCCAGGAGTAGGCGGTGGACAACCAGGTGTAGGACAATCACCGCCTCAACAACCCGGCGCTGACCCAAACAGACCAATGGGTCCAATGGGGCCGGAGTTTAATGATCCGGACGTAACAATGATTGACCCAAACCTGATGAACGGCGGCAATGGCAGAGGCCGGGGATATCCGGGCAGTGGTTCTCGAATTGTCAGCTAAAGTGCATAATTGGGCCAAAACATCGTTTTCATCAAAACATACAATCAATTCAAATAATTTATACTAAAACTCATAAAAATATAAAATTGAAAAAAATTCGAATTCAAACCAAAAATAGATGTTTTTGAAGGATTAAAATGAATAATAAAAAGAAATGTCGTTTAATCTCAATGACAAATATCTATTCAATTATATAATACTAATTATACGTAACGTTATATAGCGTTCACCAAACAATTAGTGCAACAAATCATAAAATATTGATTTGAAGCACACTTTCCCTTAATGGCCATGAAATTCATTTTTCGATTTCATAACTAAATTTCAAAAACTTATTAAATCGGTTGACAAAAACTGAAGGATTTATATAAATGACTTATAGAACGGGGAAAACATTTGTATTAATCGATTATTCCTTTGTTAACGAGTAATAAAATTCAATCAAATAATAATAATTTGTAAAACATTTTTATAAGAAATGATTTGAACAAATTTATTACAAAAAGATAAAAAATATATAAAACAATCTTTTAATTACTTCTTATTACATAAGATATAAATGCAATCAATAATTGAATGTTATTATAGAACTAAAAATTTGGCAAAAATTTACTTATTTTATATAATTATAGTAATTATGAAAAAATTTACATTAAATTGAAACTTAAATTAACTCTTCAAATGATTAATAGATTCTTAGATTTAAAAAACTCTCATTAAGTGTTAGCACTTCTAACTTAGAAGACATAAAACTCGAAATGTTTTCATCAATTAATTTATGTAGAAATTAGTAGAAAAACAAATTATAATAAAAATAGTTTTGGATTAAGTATAAGAAAAGCACAAAAAAATGTCAAAATAAAAAACAGATATTTTGAGAATAAAAATGCAAATATAATTAAGAATTAAAAAAAATTCCTTATTTCAGAAATATCTGATCTGTTTTTGTTAAAAATAAATACAATTTTAAGTAAAAACATAAAAATGTGAAAAACTTTTCAACGGAATTAATAATTATATAAAATGGAATTAAATAATTTGATAAATAAATGATAAAATTATAAATTATGCGCAAAACCTGTTGAGAGTACTGTACTCACTCTCGTATACCTCGTTGTTGTTGCTGGAGCATAATTGCAGCCCTCATGTAGATTGGCGCTGAATTGGCTATTGGTTCGGATTAATTATAGAATAGTTATTCAATTATAAGAAAATAAACGAAAAATAGTTTCGCTTAAACTTAAATAATTTAAATCGAAAAGTAATTTGAGTCAAACCTTGTGCAGCAGCCACTGCCGGGTGTATTGGGGGCTGAAAGCACTTGACGTGTTCGACAGTATTTGCGTCTCCGTTGGCATTTGTAAGGAATTTGTTTAGAATCGAAAATATTTGTGAATTCAATACTTGAAATCTTCGAACTCTATCGACCATTCGTTTCAATGGCTTTGGATTCAAATTAATAGTTATTTCGGTTTTTAACTTCAGATAAAAATGAGTCAAAACTCACAATTCCTCGAACGACCTCATCCTTGCCGTCGACTCTTTGAACTTTTAGCAAATGATAACTGAAATCGAGTGATTCGAACCGCTTGTGTTGACCCAAAAGTGTGATCATTGTAGCGCCGGACCAATTGAGTCCTTCACCGAACAGTTCTTCTATTGTGAACTCTCCGTCGCCGACAGGAATGCAGTAAATGAACTGAAGGGCTGACCACAACCGATGAAATTCTATACATTCGTCGACATAAATCACTCCATTAGGCGGTGGCGACCAATTCGAACCGATCCAAATGGACGCCTGTTCTTCACTCTCGAGCATAAAACCACGAATTCGTTGTAATATCGTCTCAAATATGGAAAGACCGCAACAAAGCCTTTCTTTCGTCAATAAATCCCCTTCCCGTGCAATCGACGCTTGCTTTACATCCAATTATATCACAATTAATAATCTAATTCATTAAAAAGAATGTCTTCGTTGGCATACCTTCGGTGTTCCGAGTCTTTCAATATTAGGCACGACCTGTAAGGGCGCGTATTTTGCTTCCAATCGTTTGATTTTAGTCTCGGGTTTTTCGCCGTCTTTGCAATAAAGTCGGGGCAGTATGTTCTGAAAGGGCGCCGCCTCTAACAGGTCACACACCTCCTCTTGAGACTTAGTAATCGATTAAAGACTTTAAACTAAATCCAAGCATAGGGTCAATGTTAACCTACCAGTGCCTGTTCGATGAGCAAACAGAATAGCAATGCGTTTCCAATTTCCCTAAAACTTTGAAACATCTCTGTCTTGACGTCCGGGTACTGAATAATGTCCCTGAGCTGGGCCTGGTAGTACTCGAGAACACCGGTAGAGCCGTAGTCATAAAGCGGCAATTTGCAGACTTTGGGCATAACTGTCATCAATGTCTTCACGTACTGTGCAATCGTTCCCTGCAATAGACTTTTGACAATCTTTAAGAGTTCTTCGATAACAACAGCTATTCCTTGATATCCGAGTAAACGACAAATTGATCTGAAATGAGGCGCTCCTATGAAGCCATTGTTTAGGGAATAGATATTCATATACGCGATGTTCAGGGCTTTCGTGCCGTAGAGATAGTACGGCGGTTGGGATTGCGGCTGAACTGACTGTTTCTCGCGCTGCAGGTTATTCAGGTGTGGCGTTAGGTTTGGCGCATATGACGGCATTTTGATAAACCGTTGCGTCGATGAGTTGAAACAATAGGTCGGCAGGAAATCGTAGTTTAGTTCCCAAAACACATGTAATGTTATGCGTCCGTACGGCGCAGACACGTTATGGTTGGCCTCTCGTAATAAGGAATCGAAAGAGTCTGAGACAAACCATTTAATCGAAATCATGTTTATTAGACATTTGATTATATTTATTAAATGAATACAAACCCAAATCTATGTTTTTGGAAAGCAGTTTATGCGTGAATTTATTCAAAGCCACCAAACCCTCCAACTCTATAATTGCAGTCAAGTCCGAGCCCTCAAAGCGAGTGATCGCCAGCTCTAAGCTCTTCAACATTGAGGCGTTCAGGCGTTGAGCAATCAGTCGATTCAAATCAATAGTACGGCCGAGTAGTTGAAGATGTCTTTGCTTAAGAAGAGTGTCGTATCGGTTCGCCTGAGGCCACGAGAACTTGATATTAAGAGCCGCCGCTTCTGATCGAAAACGTTTGTCCAATAGTATACTTCCGGCCAAATGCTTATAATACGCGAATATCTGTTCCGACAGTTTATACACAAATTGATCGAAACAAAGGTTGACCTCTGCCTCGACCTCGTCGTAGAGGAACTGTTTCTTAAATTTAGTCAACGCATAGTGCGCTGAATCGTTGTATAAATCCAATGGATATAAAACGCATCTAAAGTAAGATTTAATTCATAAATAATAAGTAAAAACTATTTAAAAAATGAATGACTGACTCCATCATTGAAGGGTCTTTAGTCTTCAATATCTGATCCGTTAGAATCCACGGCAACGACATCTCAATTGGAAACTTAATCCCAAAAACATAATTTGTTAAAAATTAACTAAAAAAAATATTTTCTAATCGTTAAAAATGTACTAAAAATCTAATTCAATGTTAATTTCATGCACTCATAAGGTGTCCATTCATGCATTAAAGACAATCTAATCGATAATAAAAAGCTAATTATCGATAAAATCTAATCAATGAGAAAGTGGGCGAAAGACCAAAAATGATATAAACCTGAGTTCGCTTTTCCAGTGACATAATGTCTTTACATATGTCTGTGTGAACGTGTTTTACTGTACACTAGGATTGAAATTTTAAGCAAAATTATTAAATTTAAAGTTTTTATATTTGGAGTCAAGACTCGAATAAACACAAAATTAAACAAAATTTAACGAATGGTTTGGAAACAAAATAAATACTTTGAATACAACACAATTACAACACTCAACACAACACATAATGTTTGAACTAGAAAGGGTTGGCCAAACCTGAATCCTCTTTCCCATTGTCATCTCTAAGTAGAACTCTCGATACCAGAGCTGTGATAAGTCACAGCATTCGCGCAGTGTTTCTAAAAGAGCCAAAGAATCGAATTAGTCATAAATCCATTTCTGAAATAATGAATAAACAATTGAATTACGGCTAAAGTTTAAAAGATAACTCCAATAGAATGAGTTCTTATGGAACTGATCGATGGCCAGTAAGTAGTGGCCGTCGATGTCTTTTCGAAGCGTTCGTCGGCCGGATAGCGCCTTATCGCTGATCAATGACTCCAATTGTGTTCTAACCATATAGAGCTGTGTCGTGGAGGGGCCGACATTCCTTCGCGGCACCTTCACGTCGATGTCCGCTGAAGATATGGTCGACTTTCCGCCTAAACACAAATTAGTTATAAATTCAATAAATACTGCAGAAGTTGGCTAACAATCAAAAACAAAACACAATATCTTGTGCTAACCCTTAAGCAAAGAATCTTCAAATCCCTTCATATAGTCAGCGCAGGTGTCTCTGACTGATGAGATCATAGTCCGGACGACATCTTTTTTATTTTTAACGGCTTTCCGAAGCGGTTCTCGAAGTGTAATTTGAACGAAATCCTGAAGATCTGAATATATGGCTCGTCTGATGGCGTCAGTAAATACTGTTTCCATTCGGTTCATCAGAACCTGTAATCCCTTAACCATTGCTATGCACTCTATTAATGCATACTTTTCGTCGTCATTATAGTTATAACGAGTCGCGCGTTCGTACTCTTCGGCCTCCATCGGGCACTGCTTGTTCTGGTGATGGTCTGTCGGGTGCATCAGTTTCCAAGAGTATAGTTCTGTGACGTGTGTCGTCCAATCGGACAACAATTGAATGCCTATTAAGAAATTTGAGAACAATTAAAAACATCGAAGCCTTGAGTTGAGCCAAACCTTTGAGCGCTAATTGCAATAACTGTTTGTTCTCGCCGTCACTTCTCGGCGCCTCCTTTATAGTAGTGGTCACTTCGTTCGAATGTCGGGACAGTTCGGAAATAAAGGCCACGTAATCGTCGCGAATGGTCGGCAGATACTGAAGAATGTCCGCCTGAGGAGAGCTTGTGGTCACGTTCGCACTCATCGGCCATTTGGTCGCGTCATAATGGGGTGACTTCTTGATGTAGGTCTGGAAGGGCGCGATTTGCATGTCTCCAAACAGTGGAACCATTTCGAGTGACTTAAAAATGCGGTCAATTCGGGCCAAATTGATCCGCTTCTTGGCGTCGAGTTTATTAATATTACAGGACTTGCTGTCCATTAGGAAGAGTGTGAAACCAATCACTTTGACCAACATGTGCTTCTCCGACGGCAATACATATAACTTGTTTTCATACATAGTTGTGAAGAGAGTGACGATATCGCAGAAGAGCTCTTCGTAGCCATTGATCTTCTCGAGACTCTCTTTGAGCGAATCCCTAATCTTGTTCTGCATCGCCAGAAACATCGACAGGTTCTGCGACTCCTGAAGGCTCTGGGAGTCGGACAACACTTTTAGGAATTGTGCGGCTCTTCTATAAGTCGCGTAATCGTTCTTTACGGAAGATTTCATATTTTTTAATTCATCCAAAACTGCGAACATATTTATAAATTTGCCTAAAATTCAATTCAAAACAAACATAAGTTTTAAATATTTCTCTCAATTATTATTCGAGTTTTGATTGAATCCAAACCTAATGTCAAAAGATATGCTTCAGAAACAAACGTTGCGTTCGTTTTCTTCTGAGAGCCGTCGGCCGACAGCCCGGCGTTCGATGTATGACAAAGACGTTTGACTTCAGAGCAAAACCTATCGATCGCTTCCCTCTGGAAATACATAAACGCCAACAGTTTGTCGACTTCTGGTCCCAACACTTCCACTGTCTTCTCGTATATCTCAACTCTATTCGGCTGTTCATTAGACTTGGGCTGAGGTATGGCGCGGGAACAGCACCTCCAGGTGTATAACATTACGGCATGAGATTCGCCTGAAATTTGAGCCGAAAATCGATTTAAATTGAGATATAATCGAAAGTGACTTAAAGGCAAACCTTTGTCTAACATCACATTCAAATGGCACTGAACTGTCGCCTCTTCTATATATTTGGCGACTCCGCACACAAACGCATTCCTGTCCTCGAAGTTGGTGTCGAAGTTGACGTGATATACGACCGACCAGTTCTCGCCTATAAGTCAACCGAAACATTGACAATAAAAACGGCAGAATTGGTAACAAAACATATAATTAAAATGAGTGGTCGAGTGGTGACCCAATCGGTACTTACCGGCAATGCATGGCTGAGAGTCGGGTAACTCTAACTCATCCAAGACATCGACATTACTCAGAGCGTCACTCAATGTCACCCTTTCTATCACTTCCTGCTGTCCAGACATTTCGGTTTTGCTGTCTTTTAATCAATACTTCAATAAATATCTAAATAACTAAATAAATAGTCGTTTGTATTGAACGCCCATTTGTTTTGACATATCTTGTGGTGAACGCCATCGGCAGACATATTGCCAATTGGTTTGTCTGTTTGGGTTTGTTGTTATGACAACACAATACCGATACAAATGACGTCATTAATGGGTTTACCATTGCTTCAGATTTAAATCTTGTGTTTTGTCATATGTTTTGTCAAAACAATCACTTTTTTCGCATTTGATTTGATTTTGATTTTGTTTGGATTGACTTTACGTTAGTCTTAATTAAATTAATTTTTATATTAATTGCAGTGAAAGTGGTTTTGAGTGAAACGACAATTAAAATACGGTTTAAAATCAATGGCAGTCGAAGAGGAAGAAGAAGATTGGGATTCAGTCAGTTATGTGTTTCCACCAAAAACTGGTGATATTATCAATGGGTTTAAACTCGAGAAACGGATCAAATCGAGTCATAATTGCGTTGTTTTTGTTTGTCATTACATTGAAGACAATTGTCTTAAATATGTCACAAAAATTGCGATTCAAAGCGAATCCAATCAATTGAAACAAGAGGTCAGACATTATCGGACTCTGGAGGGCATTGAAGGCATTCCCAGACATGTGTTCGCGCGAAGGTGTGGTTGGTTTGGGTTTAATTAGATTTGTAATTAAGTTTGTTTTGAATTAATAAAATTGTCTTAATTTGCGAACAGTTGGACAGTAAGAGGCGAGGAGTGGACAGATGTCGACTGGACTCAGATAGTCATCGAAAAACTGGTCAATCGCTTCTCGAAGACTTGCGAACCCGTCTTGTCTGCAGACAAACGCCTATCGGTGGCGGAACTCATACCCATTGCTGTCCAACAAATCGATTTATTGCAATCGGTTCACAGCAGAGGTCTTCTGCACAGAGGCGTCAAACCCGACAACTTTGTTGTCTCTGAAGACAGTTTTAGAATCTATTTAATAGATTTCAATAAATCAAAGAATTATTTGGATTCAAATGGTTGTCATTCGGTGTTTCAAAAGGACGACAATTTGCCCAAAGGTTTGCCGTTTTTTCATTCGAAGAATTATTGGAATGGCTTTCGGCGCTCAAGACGTGACGATATGGAGTCCCTCGGACTCTGTTGGGTATATCTACTCAAAGGAGAGCTTCCGTGGAGTCATGTTAAGAGATTTCCGAAACAGTTCTTGAATTATCTCAAAAGTATGAAAAAAATTGTGAATCAAACCACTGTTGAAGACATTTGCAAAGGTATCCAAAGTTTGTTTTTATTTTTAAGTGATTTTTAATATTAATTAATGGATATATTTTCAGAATTGCCGATAAATTTTGCAAAATATTTGCAAATCTGTCGACAAATGGAGTACTACTCAGAACCCAATTATGAAGCTCTGCGTCAATTGATTGCAAACGCATTGATTGATTCCAATTATAATACGAATAATAACGACATTAATATTAATTTAGTTTAATATCAATTTTTTCATTTTTATTATTTTCTGTTTCATTTAATTTTAAAATTATTTTTGTATTATTTCAAACATTAATTAAAGTTAAGTTTTGGTGAATAACATTCAAACAATTGTTTTATATTTTTGTCTTTAAATTTTTTTTTTAAATTATAGAATCAAAATAATTGATAATTTGTAATATATGAGTAAAACAATTGTGATATTTGTATTGAAAGTATGCAACGATTGAAACATTATCATAACATTATGTGCCAGAACAAATTTTGCAATATATTGCTAAAATTCTTATGAAAGTCTTATTAATAATAATCATATAATTATTAACTTATGGTTTTATATTTAAATAATATTTATTTTGAAAATAAAAATATTTTGCCAATTAATCTTAAATTACATCTTGATAATTAGATCAATAAATAATTAAATTATTAATTCACTAATTCATTACAACTTAATTTAATAAAGGGATCAAAACATATATGAGAGTGTCTCTGACCAAAGATATCTCTGAGTAAATAATATTTTCAATAAAATTATAATGTATTTTGTACCTTACTTGCAAACTTACCTACTTACCTACTAGTATTACCTACTTACTATTACTAAACTTACCTAATAGTACCGTATGCAAAATAATTGCTCTATATTTAAAAATTTTGTTGAAGATAAAATTTAGTTAAATATCCTTTTGATAAGGGAGCCACACATATTAATAAGTTATATACAGGGCTAGCCAAGGTCCGTCATGTCAGAAGGTTTAGGTAGGGGTAAATAACTTATTTTTGGCCAAAATCCTAGGGGGTCCAAGTATAGGGTTCGCTCAAAGACAAGACGGGGATTCCCGCCAAAATTCACCCGCCAAACCACCATTTTGTTACCGAAAACCGCAATTAATATCGATTTAACGGGATTTAAACTACATTAAGACTAAATTAAGTTAATTTAGTTTCATTTAAACCCGATTTACCGTTAATTTAGTAATAAACCGCAAATTTTTTAATGAGATTTTATATTCGAGAGAAATCTTAGGGGAAGGGTTAGAGGCCAAATTTTTTCCTCGGGGGAGTTGGGGTTAAGAGCCTCAACCCCTTGGTCAACCCTGCTTTAATACACTTAAACAACATTTTGTCGAAACATAAATAAACTAAAACTAAAGCGAATTCGTGTTAACTATTATTAAATAACAAATTTGTTTATTAAAGGAAATTGAGTTCAGGTTTTAACTATGTTATGGATTATATCCGTTCTGTTTAATCATTTTTAGCTTTACTCAAAACCAGGGTTAGCCAAGATCCGTCAGGTCAGGGGGGTTTAGGGGAGAGTAAATTACTCATTTTTTGTCATAATCCTATGGGAGTCTAGGAGAGGGTATCCCAAAAACATGGTTAATTTCGGCACAAATTTACGCACTAACTCACCATTTTGTTTCCGAAACCTCAATTTAAGTTGATTTAATCTAATTTAAACTAAATTAATTAAATTTTATTGGATTTTAATCGGATTTAAAAATAATTTAATTTAATTTAAACATGATTAGAAACGTTTCCTAACGGCTTTGGCGGACTGAATTTTTAGGGAGGAGGGTTTTTCTTTTGAGCACAACGTCAGGGGGGGTCAGAAGCCAATTTTTGTCTATGAGGGTTGAGAGCCCTTGGCTAACCCTGCTTAAAATCAAATAGAATTAAAAATTAAATTTATTATATAAATGACAATCAAAAGTTTAATTTTAAAAATCTATTATATCTGTAAAAGTGGTTTTTATAAAAATATTTTTTGTTTAAAACAATTTAAATAAGTTATTAAAGTAATAGCAATGAATAGCATGAATATCGTAGAACTCGCGACTAATTTCTGGTCAAATCTACAGAATTCTTCAGTTTTGATGCCATATGTGTTCAAAGAGTTGGATCGAAAATATAATACAAAATCTAAAATTAGAAAATTGAAAGAAACTGATCCGGATTTAGCTGAGAATCTAACGGGAAAAGTGGCCCTCATTACTGGTGGTACGCGTGGCCTCGGGGCTGAAGTGGTCAAAGTGTTGCTAAGAAAGGACTGTCATGTAATCACCGGCTCTTCAGCTAAAACTGATTCAGAGATTCAGAAAAGATATGACGCGTTGATGGAAGACATACCCGAAGGCAAAGGAAAGTTAGAGATATGGCGATTGGATCTGAGAATTATGGACTCAGTGGCAGAGTTTGCAAAGAAGTTCAAGACTTCACAACTTGCGCTCAATTACTTTATAGCCAACGCCGGTATGTTTTCGCAGACTTTGAAACTAACTGATGATCAGTTCGAAGAACAGTTTGCTGTCAATTATTTGAGCCATTGCTTGCTTATCGACCACTTGTTGAAAGAGTTATTGGAAACAGGAAAGGCATCGAAGAGCGAATGCCGAATAGTGTTGGTGTCGTCGGCTATGCATAAAGTAGCGCACATTCGCTTCGATGACCTCTCACTACAAATGAGTCGATTTGTGCCCTATTTTGGTTACGGACAGTCGAAGTTGGCTTTAATTATGTTCGCAAACCGTCTCAACCGGTGGCTCGAAGAGAAAGAGGGCGATTGGCGTCAGTTCGTTACTGTCAATAGTTTACATCCCGGAGTGTGTAATACAGAAATGTTGGCTCACTTTCCCATTGTTCAGGATATGAGGCCTCTCGCAGCGCATGCATTCCGGGTGAGTTTTTTTCACTAATTGCTTTCATTTATATAATCTATTACTCGATATGTTGTAATTGCAGTTAATTTTAACAAATCTTATTATGAGTTGGAATTTTTAAATCGGGGCAAATATTATTGGGTTTATTTTTAAAATTTTTATTTGTTCATTTTAAATTGGTAATAATTGGAACTTGCTTTATTTTAGCATAAAATCAGTTGACTCTGCTTTTGAAGAGATGTATTTATAGGATTATGTTTTTAAAAAACAACGTGTATTGTAAATATTTTTACACTTGACTTAACTTGATAAATTCTGTTTTCAATGGATAATCAATTTGTTTGGATAAAATAAAAATATTATTTTTAAAATTAAATTAAAATATATAGAATTTAAACTTAATTGAGATTAAATGTATTGTAAACTTATGTAAAGAATGAATATATGAGTTATGACAATACTGTATAATATATTCAACATATTAAAATTTATATAAAATATTTGCGAAATTTCAATATATTTTAAATTAAATATATTAAACTTTTTCTTGCAATTTTTAAAAATGCAAATATAATTTGGTAAATTTTTTAAATTATAACCTGGTTAATTAATTTAATATATAAAAATAATTTTTTCAGGCTAAATAATGAATTTTGAGAGCGAGCTAATATTTTGCGAAAGTTTT